>JBAMJV010005269.1:0-108522 GCA_037951105.1 Echinarachnius parma | reverse complement strand
GAGAAATGTGGACTCAAATTAATGTATGTGTACTGTGGGGAGTTAGACACTTTACAGGTGCACCTTTAACAGAATTGTAATCTTTCTAAATAATTATTTTTGTCTTTTGCAAAAAATGTTTTGCGACATGCTATATTACTCTAGTTTATAAGCAGTACTGCTTCTGTCTGCATGACTAGACCAAAACATAATTATAATTATACATTATATTTTTCGGTGAATATTTCAATGAACTCTATGTCTGGTAAAGTCAATGTTTTGGTCACCTATCTAATATTGTTTATTTAAAATCATGGTCATGTAATGATGTATGAATATATAAAATTAAATAAAGACACTTTTTCTGAATTTGATAAAGTCTGATAACCACCTGAAATATATTACATATATTGGGGGCAAATGAGCAGTAGTCAAAAATAGAAGGATATATAGGCCTACTACCATAACAATTTAACATATTCACAGGCAAGAAATAAGCTTTGGGCCACCAAATTTCATTGATGCTTATTCCAGTGCACCGAATGGGCAACCAAATATAGAACAATTTCAAGTTTTTCTTTGTTGGGGCGACCAGATTCAGGTTTATCGGGCCACTTTTTACTTGCCCGACTGGGGACATAAGGCCAAAAAAGTTTTTTTTTTTTTAAGCATTGAATACTTATTATAAAATACTTATACAAATATTGCATTGTCGATGGTCAGACAAGCAGAGAAAAAAAAAAGTTTAAAATAATTTACATGTAAGTTCTGTAAATCAATGTGAAATATGCTGCCTGTATTTCTCTGAAAAGTCATCTAGAACCATAACTTGATTAGATGTTAAATGAAGGGAATATGAAGAAAATGTGTTATTGATTCTGATTCCCAATTATGGATGTGAACATTGTTTTGTTTGTGTTGGAATACAGTGTTGGATGTATGCATGGTGCATGAGCTATTCATGCATGGTATTAAAGCATTTACTTAATAATGTTTGACACTCGAGCTTGCCAATTTAAATATGTGACAATTCTGTGAGCTAATGAAATTATAAGCATAATTGATCTTACATTTATTTTAAATGTGCCCACGTAGTGCTAAGACCATAATAAAACATAAAGGTGTGCTTGGCTTGTACTTATTGTGCATGGTTTACAGTACATTTGCTCTGTAAACATGTACATGTAAATAAAAATAAAAAACAATCATGTCAATTTGGTTTGTGACTTGTGGAGACACAGTTTCACTGAGACTATAAAAAAAAGCAACTGTTGCATCACAATAAAATTGTAACTATCAGCATGTAAGATACATTTCCTAATTACTTGTCCGTTTCATTTCAGGTGTAAAATATGTAATTGCTGTGAAGTGTGCATGAGCAATGTGAACCTGGCATAACCAGGGACAACCTTGAAGGGTACCACCACCCAAAAATAATATTCTTATAACAAAAGGTAACATTTTTAGTTGTCCATTCCACCATAAAAGTTAAGAAAAATATGTTTCCGGAAAAAAAATTCTGCTTACGAAGACTACTTTTGTCTAGGATGAATGCATCATCTGTGATTCTATTGTCGCCAAAAGAATGTGTGAATAGTTTTTGCGCCCTCGCAAATGTTTGCCGTATACGGAACCATGAGGTTATAATGGTTCCGTAAGTAGTGGTAATTAATTGTATTGTTTATGAATTACACAACCCTTTGCAAAGTGTTGGGCATCTATTTGCTATCACACAACAAAACCAAAACATATAATTATGTGTTGTTTTTTTGTCTGGTGGTCCCCTTTAATCAGTGATCAACAAGGGTTTTCATCAGTGGTGTAGCACTAGGCACCATGGTGGCATGTACCTCCTCCCCAATAATGTTATAAAAACAATAAGGAAGAAATCTTTTACAAAATAAAGAAATACAGCATGTCTCCTAATAATAATTTGTGTGCCCCCCCCCCCCTCCCCCCCCCCCCCAATCGGTCCAACTACACTACGCCACTGGTTTCCAGAAGTTGTGGGAGGGGGGGGGGGGGGTTCAGTGGGTCAAAAATTAAAATGGCGTTACTTCAATACAAGTTGCACCATCTCCCCTTCATACCCTTTTTTCAATTCTTTTCACTAGCCGATATCAATTTGTTTTGTTCAAATGCATAAAACAGAGTATAGTGATGAAGGACTGTCCTCCAATTTGTGATGGTCAAAAACTGGACATTTACGTGTACGTGTATCGCTATTACTGTACATAATGTACTTACTTTTACATACCGTACTATGTTGCCGGTGCCAATTTGTGAAATTTTGAAATACTTGAAATTTAAAATAAATCTGCTTAAAAGTTTTAATGAGGTTCAATGTATCAAAGGCCATAATATAACAAAGTCATTGTCTCATTATTATCACTCCTGTGGCTGTATTGTGAAGTATCTAGTTATATGTACATCAGTAAAATCAAAGTATATTTGGACTGCAATCATGTAGTTGTACTTTGCCCTACCTAATATTGTCTAATTAAAGAGCTTTCAGAGGGTTCAAGGAGGGTTCAAAGACCTTGGTAGTTTGTATATCTCCTGAAATGAGCTTTGCTCTTTCAAATGGTCCAAACCATTTATCCATTTGCCATCTATTGATCAAATAAAAACTTATAATTTACATTTAATTTTCCTTCAGTACTTAATTAAAGTTACATTAATTGTGATCGACAATTTGACATACATAAATTGAAAATGAATTGTTACTCTATATATATACGATTGAATTATAACTCACTGTCCCTCTCTTTCCCTACAGAGACTGAACTTATTTCCCCCCCCCTTCTCCAAAAACAAACAAACCCACCAAACAACAACCCACAAACACACACACACACACCCACGCACATACACATACACATAACGCACACACAAAATCTCTTTAACATTTCAATCATCCATAGCAATGTTATCATTCAATATTTGTTATATTGGAAATGGATTACTTTGTGAGAATGAATTATTTGAATAAAAGTTATCTGCATGTAAAAACTGTCTGTGGCCCTCCCCAAGTGTTTTACGGCAATAAATGATAGGTAGATCTTCATTACGAGCTCTGTTATAGCGAGGTAATTTCAAAGGTTCAGGTTCTATGTATTTTATCGTTTGTAAGCCCCGATACAATGAGATATATCTGGTATAACGGGGTAATTTGAATGGACCCAATGTGCTCGTTATAAACGGGTTTCACTGTATCACAAGTTGAATATGAATAGACTGTCTTATACATGTATTGAAAACAGACGACATGCACAATTTGAAATACATTACATGTATGTTGCAAAAACACAACATTTATTCAAAGACTTTTAAAAATCTGTAAATAGTCAACGTGGTACAACATGAACTTGGAAGTACTAATTATAGATTAAAACAATAATTCAATGCTGTTTGAATGTTTGCTATACTGCACCCTAATCGTCTTGGGTACATATGACTGGATATATGGCACAACCCTGCACTTGTCAGTTATTCATGTTTTTGAAGAAATGGGCATTTTAAGTTCACAAAATATCAGTAAGTCTTACGTTTGTAAAATTGAAACGATCATATCGTTGCCAAATGACTGTTTTTTTAAGGAGGCATCAAATGTAAGCTTGCGATGAGGCCATTATTATTTGGGTTTAAAATCTGCATTTTAATGTTTATTGACAAGTGCCAGGGCTTTGCTATAATACAGTCACATATGTTTATTTTGTTCACCATTTTGAAAATGTGTATAGTAAGTATAAACAATCTATAAACATACAGAATATGGCAGAGAAATCTTTCTGTTTATTCTTATTAAGTAGAGTTTTGTAAATACCCTCCGTAGTATGGCACTATTTATTTTTGTATTAGAAATCCAACACATGATTGCCATTTAATGGCATACAAGTGATATGTACTGAAAATTAATTTTAAAGGATTTTTTGGGGGAAATCAGAACATGTCATCATGTACACATACAACAAGATACAGTATAATACTACAGTACAACATCTACTAGTATACATCTGCACTTTTCGCAGGTAGTGTATATTTTTAAAAAAGGGTAGCTGTAAGCTCTACTTTTCCATCGCCTGAAATGTCTCTTTAATTGAGTTTTCAACAGAAACTGATGGAATGTATCTCTCGAACTATGACAAAAATATCCTTGCATCAAGTGCAACAAGTGCCATTTCACTCTGAGTTGTGGCATATATTAATATCACCTTTCATCAAATATGTCTTTTCTAACATACCAAGTAAAAAGTATATGCCAAAAGCCTAAAACAAAGCAATTTGAATGAGATAGTTTTGTGTATATGAGCCCTGTGACCTATGACCCCATGATCTAATAAATTCACTAGCTGCCCAAGATACATACAGGAATTACAGGTACAAAATTTAATGTTAATTTATCAACCATTTCTTGAGGTATTGCAATTATGATATAAACTTAGACGTAAAAACCGATAACCAGAAACACTTTATGGCAGAACTCGCAGAAGCATAACAAATTCTGAGCACATACACTATCAATGTCCAGGGGCCGGTATTTTATCAGAACAGATCCTCGCAATGTCATTTTGCAAAAATGTAGAGCACAAATCCTACGATGAAAGTATAGTCCGATGCTGATAGGTGCTGGATTATTTCCGAAATGTTTTCCCATTTATGCCACGATTGCCTACTAGTATATCATCCTTCCAGCATACTAACTAGTTCGTCTGATTCGTTGAGCTCCTGTAAAACAGAGAAAGAGAGAGAAAGAAACAAGAAAATAAATCAATACAGTGAAACCTCATTATAATGAGCACCTTGGGCCCATTGAATTTAACTATTTATTTTAAATTATATATCAGATATATTGTTGTATATTAAGGGATTTTCAAAAAATAAAATAAATAGAACCTGGACCTGGGGATCTCGTTATAAACAGTGCTCGTTATAAAGAGATTCCAATGTATACAAATATACAACAAAAAACTTTTAAAACAAGGGAATTTTATTAGTCTCAGCTTTTTTCATCATTTTGTTTCTTTATCATGATATAACACAGTAATTTGTATGGTCCCAAGGTCCTGGTTATAATACTAATGTTTGTATTTATATAGCGCCTAACATGATTATTACTCATCTCTAAGCGCTTTACATTTTAACCCCAGTCATCGGACACACACTCGCAATCAATCTGCATTTGATGTGCACTTTTTGCTCCCTTGGGAGCAATGCATTCTGGCAGCCGTGTGGCGCACCTAACAGCCGTGGCGTAGTGTGGTCTGACTAATTGGGGAAACATGCATATATTGATGTTTTTTATTGTTTTCTGTCAAATTATTGGAGGGCATTTTGTGCAGAAGGAAAAACGCGATGAATCTCTTACCTTGACAATGTCTAGACCCCCGATCAGTTCTCCCTTGACGTAGAGCTGTGGGTATGTTGGCCAGTTGGAGAATGTCTTCAAACCCTGCCTCACTTCCTGGTCCGATAGTATGTCAAACGTGTCGTACTGCACACTACAGAAGAGAAATTAACAAAAACAACTAATTAAACAAATATCAAATATCTGCATTTTTAAAAGAATAAACATGTTGGCTAGTTGGAGTACGTCTCCAACCCCCGCCTCACTTCCTGGTCGGATAGGATGTCAAACGTGTCGTACTGCACACTACAAAATAGAAATTAACAAAACAACATATTGAACTAGAATACATTTAAACATTTTCAATGAGCATGCATTTTTAAAAAGAATAAATATGTTGGCTAGTTGGAGTACGTCTTCAACCTAGTCGGAGACGGATAGGATGTCAAATGTGTCAAATGTGTCATACTGCACACTACAAAAAAGAAAGTTGTCAAAAAAGTTCCTAGAAATTTCAATTTCGGCATTATTTGTATATTATTAAATTGAGCATAGACATTGGCTTTTATCACTTCATCATGATTTTAGAGCTGTTGATATGTGAACCAGTTGGAATATGTCTTCAGTCCCTGCCTAACTTCCCGGTCGGATAGGATGTCAAATGTGTCAAACTACAAAAGAGAAATTAACAAAACAACAGATTGAACAAGTATCTTACATTTAAACATTTGCAATGGGCACGCACTTGACTGCATCTAAAAAAAGAATAAATATGTTGGCTAGTTGGAGTACGTCTTCAGCCAACGCCTCACTTCCTGTTCAGATAGGATGTCAAATGAGTCGTATTGCACAATACACAAACCACAATAATCATAACAGCTTCTATCATTTTCAACTCTGGCATAATTTAATATTCTATTCTTTTAATCTATCATTCTATCACATCGTAATGCAGAGCTACAAACATTGAAATTCAACAATCAGGAAGATTTAGGGAAATTTCATCAGAAATCAGGGAGATATCTATCAAATGCATACCACATAATGATAATATTTCAATACTCAGGGAGATTGGCTGATTGGATGAAATCCGATGGATTAATTAATCTTGGTCTATTTTCAGGGACTCTCCTGCAATATCAGGGAGACTTGGCATTGCTGCACAATGTAGAGCAGTTGATATATGTGGGCCAGTTGGGATATGTTTTCAACCCTTGCCTCACTTTCTAGTCAGATAGGATACCAACAAGTTCCCCCCCCCCCCCCCATTTTGTTTCTTCTTTTGTTTTTTTTTACCACAGACTCTCCCTCTATCGCATCATGACATAGAGATGTGGGTATGTGTGTCAATTGGGAATACATGTATATCTTCAAACCCTGCCTCACCCCTCGATCTGAGGGGGTGTCAAATGTGTCGTACTTCACACTGTAAGAAAGAAACCCAAACTATTCCTAATTCCTAATAATTTTCTTTGAGGCAATGTTATTGTACATGTAATAAGGGTGCCCAGACATTGACCCCTCCTTCCAGTGGCCTTGTTTGGTCGGACTGATTGGGGGGAGGGGGGGGGGGGGGGAGGGGGCATGCAAATTATTGGAGTTGAAAGTTCTATGAATGTCTTTATTTTGTAAAGGACTTTCCCCCTTTTGTTTTCATTGTTTTTATTAAATTATTTTTGGGGGAGAGACCATGCTCCCCATACCCCCAGCGCTGCCTGTGGCCTCTAAATCCATATTGCGCTCTGAATCCCTATCATGGGACAATGTTTGATGAGTCAATCACGCATATTTTTGTACACACTGTGAGCGACGTTAATTTATATGCGATAACACACTCATCAGAGATCAGAGAGAGTGCAAGTGATTACTGTATACAGGTTCCTATGCGGGCACGCATGGCGTCGCGCAATGGGCCTTGGAATGGGCCTTGGAAATAATGCTCCTCCCTTACACAAGGGGCCAATGTTGGTTGTATTTGCATGAAATTATGTTTTAATGTGTAGAGAACTTAATCAAAGGTAAACAGATGGTGGGGAAACTGTCCCTTTAATGACTTGGTAGAATTTGCTACTTACCCAGTATCTGCAAGGATCTGTGTGATTGTCCTGCTGAACCCACACTTCGGCTCATCCGGTGCTCCCTTCATGAACAGCAAGATGGGTGAGCGGTTGATTAACGACTTTAATCTGAAACAAACAAATTCAATACAATAATTATGGAACTTTGCTAGCCTGTAGCAGATGGGATGGATAATATAACAAAATCTCACTGAGTATAATTGTGAAACAGTTTATCGAACACACACAAGCGTTGACATTGAAATGTAAGACCACATGGTCTTGAAATTGCTCAAACTAGAGTTTATAGAGAATGCATCATACAGTGGAACCTCTTTATAATGTTATAACAAGGTACCTGATATAGCGAGGTCATTTCACAGGTCCAGGTTCTATGTACAGTGGAACTTCTTTATAATGAGCTCTGTTATAACAAGGCACCTGATATAGCAAGGTCATTTCACAGGTCCAGGTTCCATGTATTTTATTATTTTTTAGCCCTAATACAACAATATAATAATAATAATAATATCCTTGATTTATAAAGGGCCTAATATGATTGATAATCATCTCAACGCAATATATACAATGTATCTGATATAACAAGGTAAATTCAATGGACCCAATATGCTCATTATAACGAGGTTTCACTGTACACCAAAATTATCTTCTGGAAGATCACATGACCACAGTGTACCTGTCATTGAGGTTCTGGGCCTTGGGCAGGGTTGTGTCCAAGTCTCCATTTGTTTCCATCTCTTTGATGATGTCCAGTCCCCCTATCAGGTCGCCGTTGACGTAGATCTGAGGGTAAGTAGGCCAATCAGAGTACTTCTTCAAACCTGCAATAACAACAAATAATAAAACAACAAATAAAAGCATTTGCTTTACATCTAAACTGAACATTATTTGTTCATGTTGTGCTAGTGAACCCTACCACAAATAAGCCTTAAGTTGGTTATATATTCACTTTGATGATGTCCGTTACTCCTACCAGATCACTGATGTAGTTCTGAGGGTATGTAGACCAGTCCGAGTACTTCTTCAAACCTGCAATCACAAATGAAAGTTGTGTTGTAAGTTCTTGACATCTACACTGCAACTTAAATGTTGTCCTAATGAACCCTACTACAAATAAACGGTAGATTTATTTTCACTTTGATGATGTTCATTACTGGTACCAATGTAGATCTGAGCTAGAGTAAGTGAACTAGTCAAATTACTTGTTCAATCCTGCAACATAAATATCAGAACATAATTAATACCAAATATCAGAGATCATCATGATTTGACCAACAGCGCTTTATACATATTTACTCCTGCCTCTACCTATTTTGATCCTGAATTAAACTAACATTTAATAGCCAACTTGAAGGTAATAATTATAATGCTCTGAGCCCTGTGAGACTTAACTGTAATAAAGCGCTATATAAAAATGGACAATTATCCATTATAAATGTTATATTTATTTTTCTCAATACAATTCTAGTCTTGAAGTAAATTGTACAAGAAAAAAAAAGTGGGTATAGCCGTACCTTGCCTGACTTCCTCGTCTCCAAGAATGTCAAACGTGCTGAAGTCGATTCCGTGGGTCTCAAAGATCGTCATGAGTTGACGACTGAAGCCGCATCTAGGCTCCTGCTTTGATCCCTTCACGAATGCCACACACGGGGCTGCATTGATAAGCTTCTTCAGTCTCGAGTCGAGGTCCTGTGGAAGAAGAGAATACAAGTTAGACTGAATAAATTGCTGCACCCTACATAAGCAATAAAATACAATGATGGTTGAGCTTTTCTGACATGGCAACTGTTATTGAAATAAGTATGCGAGGTGGTACTAGTATTCAAACATGTGATGCTATTGTGAGCAGGCGCTCAGTTTAGGCAAAGGTGCATTGTTCATCTTATCTGTTACTGAGTAATGATTGACAGATGATGTCACAAGAAGAATTTCACTCTGGAGAGTTTGTGGTGGGGCTTAGCAAAATGAACAAAATAATTGCTAAAATGTTAAAAAAATATACAAAACATATTTAGGTCAAACTGTTTACAAATATGTAATGTGTACCCTAATACAGATAAACAGAAGTCAATATGTATTTGCATGTTACGTAACCTTTAACCTAATGCCCTAAAATAGCCCATGAAAATCATATGAGAGTTCCCTCCCCCCTAAATATCACAGAATTCAATGTAAAGTACATTTAAAGTACAGCTTGCCAGCAGATTTAAGATTGTCCTCAACATTCAATATTTTTAAAAGAAATTTGAAGCTGTATTTATTTTGTTGTAGGTTATTGGAGAGGTTGTAAAGCGCATCGATCAGTTTTTAAATTGGAAATACGCTATATAAATATAAATTATTATTTATTATTATTATTTCAGTAAAGCTTTTATGCAGGGAAGCTTGATAAGGACCCCATCCAAAAACAAGCCTATAGCCGTAAAGTGTCTCGCCCACTTGCGCGCATTCATGCAACATTGGACCTCATATGACCTTTGACCTACTTATGTGACCTTTGACCCCAGAATATCATGGAGGTTGATATAGAGCATCTACCAATCAAGTTTGGTTACAAACAGATGCAGGGTTGGAAAGTTGTTCAAATTTTTGTAAGGTCACAGACGGACGGACGACAGACGGACGGAGGACGTACGGACGGACGCATTTGGATCCCTTAGTATCCCGCTATCTACGGTGGGCTCGACAATAAAATGAGATTCCATTCTCCTGCTATTAAAACAATACCTCTTTTGGTGGTTGGGCTGTGGGAAGCACCACCGGGCTGGCGCTGGGGTCAGCATGATGCCGGACTTTCCTGGTCAGTTCTGGTACATTGGCTCCATCTAGTCTGTCGACCTCCTTCTTACTCTGTCATAGAAATGGATATCAAATTCACATGGTATGAATTAGAGAAGTTGTATTGTTCAAAAATACATGTATACATTTCGGAAAAACTGTTTTTTTCTTCTTTCACGAATCACAAAATCACAACATAGTCTGTCAACTTCTTTCTTACTCTGTCACACAATTGGATATCAAATTAACATGGCATGAATTACAGTAGTTTTATTGTTTGTATACTTTTTGGAAAAAAGATTTTTCAATAAGTCACAAAAGATTACAACATATGAATATTGAATTAAACAATATAAAACAACGGTCAGTTGCAATACAAATTGGAATTATACATTTAAACTGGAATTGTTTCACATAATTTCTTTATCTATAGGTGTTCTGGATAAACAAATTAAAACAAATATGATTCTAAATCATGTCTGTCTGTTGAGATGTGATATTTGAGTCTGACCTCATTATTTCTCTGTTAAAATGTCACAAACCATATTGTTTGCATCCATATCTTGATTGTAACATTACTATCAATCTAGTATGCATGTAATTAGTGCTACAATATATTTGCAACTCAATTTTGACATTCAATAACAAGATGAATAGTATAGTAAGCATTAATTATACCTTAATGAATATGACTGTTGGTACAGCAACAATGTTATGCCTCAGGGAAATCTCTGGAACCTCTTCTGCTTCAATCTAGTGTGAAGAAGAAAAAAAACATATATGAATGCATGCATGATGATTTGTACACACTGTATGAAAAAATTGAAAAATTGTCAAAACAAAAATAAATGTATCCTGTTCAATCAAGCACAAAGGATTTAGTAAACACTGAGTACATGGTGACATGTAAATTGTTCTCATTATGATACAAGAACATCACTATAGACATGGCTCGACACTTGCACTGGCCAACAAAATACATACACAAATCATATTTTGGTGGCCCGATCGGGCAAGCTGATTTTCAACCCGACATTGACAAAATTAGAAAATTCTTGTTTTCTTCCATGTCATGCTTCATACAGGTTTGATCAGGAAAGAGTGATATTTTGAATAGTAAAAAGTTTACTCATGAAATACAATTTGGGGTCAGTAAAATTTTCTTTCGGGCCACCAGAAAGGGGAAGAAATTATTTCACTGGCCCGACTGGGGCACTGACAAAAAAGGTAAGTGTGGAGCCCTGCTATAGATAAATTAACGTTCATCTGCTCGTTTTGATTTTCCTTGTAATCACTTCATTAGAATTCCTGGTTGTATTCAACATACTTTTCTTTTTTCAGTAGCCAGAAGAAAGTCCATACTTCTCAAAGAAGTTAAAAAGTTAAAGTCCTTCCCGTGCCAATGTTGGCACATAAGGCGGCGCCTATCTCCGATTCATTAGCCCTAGGCCACACGTCTACTAAATGTAGCGATAGCTACAGAAGGGGGCAAGTCCTCTGGTAACTCGTGTGAAACAGCAGCAAAGAAACAGCAGCGGAAATTTAAAAATTTGCTGCATTTGGAAAGGGCTTGAAATGGCTTGAAAATCTGAATTTTGATTTTTACAGACAAGTGCAAACTGCATGGTTTGCTATATCCAGTCACATATGATGACACACGCAGTACCCCGGGGTACCGTTGTACCCCGGTATCCCGCGTTGTGTAGCGCCATCTTGTGTCCACTCGAAGTACAACCGTATTGCGTTGTGCATGCAGTGCAGCGCGCGATTGTATGCACGCTATACCCACAGTACAGCCCTAAAATTTAAATAAATAATTAAACAAAATGGCTGATCTTCGTCTGGTACCCCAGGGTACCGTTTATGTCATCATATATTATGTAAAGGTGGTTGGTATAGCAGGGTTAAGAACTTGTTTGTTTACCGTTGCTACATGAATTTGAGGGAACTCCTTGGCTAGTTCAACGAGGGCATCATCCATCTGTACACACTGCGGGGCCCATTGCGCCCTGAAGTGCACCACTAGCAGACCACTAGCAAAGAGAAAACATTCAAACATTCAAATCAATTGCATCATAACACTTGGATTATAAAGCATTCTACCGTAATTTGTTTTTTGTGGGAAGAAAAAAATATAGACTTGTGAAATTACAGTAAGCCACAAGGCATACCTGTATACATTTACTATTTCAAACATCTAACAACAGTTGGATATTAGAAACAATAGATTACAAATTTGTACAAACTTGTCTTGACTGAAACCACATCTACTTTAAAACTAAATGGTCTAGTCTGTTGGACCATTTACATGCTATTTACGTAAATATGGTGTAGCTAATCATACTGGTCTTTTGTACAGTTTACTATAGCGCAATATCCAATTTCAACAGTTGAACATTGTGTTTTTGGAAGCCTCGCTACAGAAAACAAACTTGGAAATAGAAAATTGTTCTAAATTTTGCGATCTTCAAAACAACAGAGTTGGTAATTATTATCAAATTATATGAGTTGTGGAGCACATTAACAAATTTTTGTTTGCATTTTCTGGTAAATGGAGGGAGGAATCAGCCAGCAACAATATTTTTGTGTTTAATACTTATAATAGCGCAGCAAGCAGGAGAGGTTCAACTCCATACAACAGTATAATAATGTGACTGAAACTACTTTTTATTGAAGATGTGAGCTCATATTCATAAACCATACAAAATGTATTGTCAAAAACAAGAAACAAACTTATTATTAAGCTGAAAAAGCACAAAAGACATACATCGTAGAAGGAAGAAATAATCATGAGTAGCACAAGTCAGTAAGCCCCTTGACTTGCAGGGGTAGGTCAAACCCTCAAAGCTTGATCGAGACAGAAATTTGCCCCAAAAGGTAAGAATTTTGTTGCTTCTTTATAAATATAAATACCTAATGCATGTACAACAAATTTGTTTGCAGTATAATTCCGTTTGCACTTGTTCGCAGTAAATCCCGTTCATGCTTGTGCGCAGTAAATTTGTTCCCGCTTATTCCATCGATATGTATTTTTATATTGATGGCTTATTCGCACTAGTGTAGTTCGAGTTTGTTCGTATTTGTTTGCACTAATTAGTAGGACCGCATGGGACCTAATGCTGTAACCGATCATCGGATCGGCATGCCGATCCCGATCCGATCATGGTTGATCGGATCATTTTTGCCGATTTCCGATCATGCAGAAAAACTCGGGAAAAAAATCGGATCGGAAAAAAAATAAATAAAAAAATTTAAAAAAAATAAAACTTTTTTTTTTTCTTTGAAAAATGATCCCCAAAAAACATATTTTGGGAATATAAATTAATACCAAAGCAACACATTATATCCATATGAATAAGCCCAAGGTAATCTTGTATGGTTATGCTTTCATTTAAAACTGATTACCTCTCCTTTCACAAAATTTCGCGCCGATTCTGAGCTTAGTCCCATGTGATTCTGAAAGGTTACGCCAAATGGATCACATGGGACTAAGCTCAGAATCTGCGTGATAAATTTTGTAAAGGAAGAGGTAATCAGTTTGAAATGAAAGCATACCCGTACAAGATTACCTTGGGCTTATTAATATGGATATATGTTGCTTTGGTATTAATTTATATTCCCAAAATATGTTTTTAGGGATCATTTTCCAAAGAAAAAAAAAACGATATTATTATTTTTTTTTTTTTTTTTTTTTTTTTTTTTTTTTAAATTTATTTATTTATATATTTTATTTTTTTTACCGATCCGATCCGATTGCTGGCGATCCGATTTTCATCGATCAAATTTTGCCGATCCGATCAAACGATCCGATCATCAAGGTCAGTTACAGCACTAATGGGACCATTATTTATATTTATATAATCCAAAGACAAAGTCGATTATCGGATTAGTTTAGATGAACAAATTTGGAAATATTAGCACTTCTTTTTAGCGACAGCTTAACCTAACCAGTACGGCGCCTGGCATACTGAAGTGTGTATACCGTGAGGATAACGGCAAACACACTAATAAAAACAAACATTACCTGTAGTTAAAATTATATATCTGGGTTCATAGTATTCATACTTACGAATTATGTTATGCATGGACTTCAATGTTCCAAATGGTGAAATGACTGAGGCTAAAAAGAAGGATAACTTACTTCAAATTGATGATTTTTGAGGGTAGTCCGTGTCATATTCCATTTGAACGCTGTTGATGACCCTGGCCGAAAGCTCGTCGGCTATGCATGCTGGGATAGCATGCATGCATGCAGCATGCATAGCCGACTAGCTTCCGGGGTCATCATTGCAGCGCGATCAGTTGGAATATCAGCACGGACTACCATAAAAATCATCAATTTTGGGTAAGTTATCATTCTTTTTCAACAAATTAAATATCATGCAAGGTAGGTTGAAGGTTTAATTAATTCCTAGAACTAAAACAAATTAATAAATAATGAAAGGAAAGTTGATAAATCACCTCGTCGCAAAATCACCCAAGCATTTCGAGCGACGTCGCGTCACAGCGCTGTGCTATGTACAGCGCTGATCACAGTTAGCGACAGCTGAGCTTTGTGATAGTCCAAAAGATTTTGAAATTGGAGCATGAAATTGCCAATGTATACACGTATTAAAATTTACGTAAAGCGTAGCATAGCCGTAAGTGTGCTACCACATACTCACACTTGCGCTGTTATTATACTACAAGTACAATGACAATTACTGTACATCGCCATCGGCAATTATTTCACTCTCCAAAATTTTGTTGTCTATCGGGTGCTAAAAAAAGTGCCGATATTTCCAATTTTCCTTAGTAGTTAGTACATGCTAAACAAAATGATGGTAAGAAATTTACTCTGGTTCGATTTATTTTATGTTTTCTGTCGGCGAAAACAACAGTCCGAACGACATGAATGATAAATGTAATATGTTCCACATGCCATGACCATGACCATGTTAGTGTTACTTTAAAGGGAGAGATCCACTTTTGCAAGCCAAAATTCAAAAGTTGCGAGGTTATTGTCTTATATGAAAGGAAATGTCATTTAATAGCATGCCTGAACAAATTAGGGCTTGAAATCTCTTTTTCGTGGAGTTATAGACCTAAAACTGAATAAACTGAGGGACGTCGGTTAATTATGTACATACGTATTTTTGGCCGGTGAGTAAGTTCGTACATAGATTTCACGGAGTGCCAGATCGGAATGCATGACCCCTACGTGACCCCCGCTAGCTACGTGAGCCGCGCATAAGTACTAATGTGTGAGCGTTTACCAAGCAAAATACCCAAACTTCGCTTAAACTGACTACATGTAATTATATATTCTTTCTTTTTGAGATCCTTTTCCGTGACATACGTTAACAAATGTCGGCTTCACAATACCTTTACGAGAATTAGTACTATATTGTTGTAATACTATGCTAAATCAGTTGAACTCCTTTATTGACCGATATATAGTTTAAATGGAGGGACGCATTCGTTTTTCATTCGTAGAATCCAAATTAGAGGGCTGTTCGCTCTGATTTTTTTGTTGCGTATTACATTGATCCCCATCCGTCAACTGAAAGCTGTTGAGACGTTTTGTAAAAGTGGATCTGTCCCTTTAAACCACACTCGCAGCAAAATAATGAATATGTGGGGCAACACTATCCGGTAGTCTGTACTATTATTTGTTGGTATCGGACTTTTTCACGATCAAAATACATTAAAACATCATTAGGATTGCAAGATCTTTTATTGAAATATTACCTGCCACTTTCTTCTGATTCTTTGTCAAAATCTTGCACACTTTTTAAAGTAATAAGCGCCATTTCAGCTATCTTTGAACTCGTACGTGAGACGGGAAAAACACAGCAGCGCTGATTTGTTGCTGTTGTTGTTGTTGTAGTTGCATATTCATCCATGCAAAAATATACTTATACCAAAAAGATCTTTGCTTAGTATACTGTCGAGTCACGTCCAGGGCCCGGGGGTGGGGGGGGGGGGGGGGGGCACTTAGGGTACCAAATTTTGGGTAGGTATGTGATAACAATCACCCAATGGCCTTCAGAATGCATTTAGATTCCGCTCTATGAATTAAAGAATTTAATTTGTCTGAAACTTTTGCAACCAATTTTACGACATTTTTTGTAGGCCTATGTGTCTATTTGGGAAAGTATTCTTTCATTCAGAGGGAGGGGTCCCGGGGGGGGGGGGGGGGGGGGGGGCACTCAAATTATTTTTTGATGGGGTGTGCCTCACAAAACTCTGAAATGGGGGTGTTAAGCAGTGGCGTAGACAGGTTCTTACACCTGGGGGGGGGGGGGGGGATGATTTTCTCGCGGCCGAGACTACCTGCCGAAATATTTTGAGACCAAGACAATTGCCTGAAAGTCCTCTCAGTGGGGGAGGGGGAGGGGGGGGGAGGGGTCCGGCGCCAAAAATTTTCCCCGGCCGAGACCGCCTGCCAAAATGTTTCGAGACCGAGGGAATTGGTTGAAAGTCCTCTCAGTGGGGGGGGGGGGTCTGTCGGCAAAAAATTTCCTGGCCGAGACCGCCTGCCAACAAATTTCAAGGCTAAGACAATTGGGGGGGGGGGGGGGGAGGTGTCCGTTGTCTAAAATTTCCCGGCCGAGACCGCCTGCCAAAATTTTTCGAGTGGATTTGTTGAAACACACACACACACTTACACACGCACACACAAACTCACACACACACACACAAAATCCTTCCCTAAAACCTGGGGGGATGATTGTACATGTCATCCCCCCCACCTTGTGAGGTGGGGGGATGCATACCCCTCATCCCCCTCGTTGTCTACGCCCCTGGTCTTAAGAGCTGACTACAAGCACAAAATATAGTCTTTGGAGCTACAAAAACCCTGAAACGGGAGTTAAGGGGTCTAAGGAGCAGACTAAAACTACAAAATACATGGACTTGGAGCTACCAAAGACCCCTCAAATGGTGGCCCAAGGCCCAAGGAGCTGACTAGAAAAAGAATAATGGACTTGGCGCTACTCAACTACCTAGCCAAGTCATTCCGGGGGTCTATGGAGCAGCAATTTTTGAAAATCGGGTATCTTGAGAGCGGCAATCGGGTGTGAAAACGGGGGTCTTGTATTAAAGCGGCACATACCCGTCTTACATTATACATGAGCCCCCCCCCGGGGGAGGGATATGTGGCTTATTGAATAAAAGACATTAGTTAATGAAAATTACTTCCTTAATTTTGTGTTTTCTTTATGCGATTAAGGGAACTTTGTATTATTCTCTGTTGTGAGATTATGATGGGACAAAATTAAAAACCAAAATATAAAGAAAAACCTGCAATTATAGAAAACCCAACCACTAAACTACTCCCTCGCGGTTATGTATTTCATGTTAAAAGAAGGGCATTTTGTTTCCTTCATTTTATGCAACTATAAATCATCAACAAACAAGACATTAGAAATGTAAACAAAATACTTTGACCTCACTTGCAGATCATAAATGGGATGCTGTTATGAAAATTATACACAATTTATCTTTGGGGGGCTTTGCTTCCATCTTCCCCCACAGTGCACACAAACACACACACACACATACCTGTAAGCCATGTCAATCGAGGACCTAAATCCTTGTACTATGCAAACGTGGACACACTAATATGTGTCACATTGATATTCTGCGTCCAACCGAGGACTATTGTGTATGTGTTTGACTTTCTGCGTCCAACCGTTAATTTTTCCGGATTTTTGATGCGCGCGCATATGAATGGCATATGAATTAGCAATCCTTTGCACTAGTTAAGTAAACGAGGACGGTCCACGGTTGGAAATGTGTCCGTGGTTGGATAGGGTTAGGGTTAGGGTATGTCCTCGGTTGGGGGTGCTTACAGACACACACACACACACAAACATGCACACACATACACACACACACACACACACACATTTGTTTCATGTTTTATGCCTCCACACACATGCATGCACACACACACACACAAATTATTGGGGGCATTTAATATTTTTTCTTTAAGCTTTTTAAGTGTTTTAGGGGTCCAAAATTATTTGGGGCACATACAACCCCCTCCCCCCCCCCCCCCCCCCCCCCCCTCACCAATAGCTCTATGCAATGGTGTTCTCTTGATGTTATTATCCCTCATAATTGAAAAAAGTGAGGTCCATTCTTGCTTATTTATTATTATAGATGTTATTCTTAGTAGTACAGTCAAACAAGGTAAATTAAATGGACCAAAGACGCTCGTTATAATGAGGTTTCACTGTAAGATATTGGAGATCCTAGACTCTTCCCCAGAAGATAGCATGACACATGTGCTGATAGAAGACTGGCTCTCTACTCCACAGAGAAAGAAAACTCCAGTAAATGAGACCACCGAATCACATTTAGTTCAGTTTAGATCAGCTCATTTATTTGTTTTAATATAAAAACAGATAGAAATTGCATACAAAAATATCACTATATAAAAGTACATTTCATATAAAATACTGAAAGGCTTATTGCGTACATTACAAACTAGAGATATCACTTTTGTGATTAATATCTCCACATTTACAACTGGCATGCCAAGTTAGAATATACTGTATAAAAGTTCTCTCTTCAAGGTTTTTCTGAACCACACACACATAATATCTTGCATTTCTGCACCTCATGGTTATCACTGTACAAAGTTTCAATTTAATGTCTTAACAAATGTGGAATATTATGCTCTAAAAGATACAGTATATGTAAAATAAATGGCACTTTAGGAGGGAAATGTATGTTTAGTCGATTACTATGGAAATGCCTCATATGACAAACACAAACTAGATGGATCTTCGACTGCGCGCAGTCGAAAATGATGCCTCCGCCATTACGCAATTTATTTATGTCAAGCCCAAATCAACATGAACACAGAATTAATTCTGTCAACTCAATTTTGATGGTACTCTGTCTTTTAGATCTTGACGTATCACAATTATGAGCTATAAGTGACCTTGACCTTTGCCCTTATGACCCCAAAATCTAATGACTACAATTGTTCCCTATTATACATTCAGGTATCAAGTTGGATTGAAATCTGATATTCAGTTCTTGAGATTTCTAATCTCAAGCTACTTTTACATATAATGAGCCCTGTGACCTTTGACCTTTGACCTCATGACCCCCAAAATCTAATCAGTTTATTGGCTCTCCAAGGAACATACATGTACCAAGTTTGGTCAGAATCTGTCAATCCCTTCTTGAGATAACGCGATCACGAGATATTTTTGCATATAATGAGCTCTGTGACCTTTGACCTTTGACCTCATGACCCCAAAATCTAATCAGATCATTGGCCCCCCAAGAAACATACATGTACCAAGTTTGGTCAGAATCAGTCAATCCGTTCTTGAGATAACGCGATCACGAGCTATTTTTGCATATATAATGAGCTCTGTGACCTTTGACCTTTGACCTCATGACCCCAAAATCTAATCAGATCATTGGCCCCCCAAGATACATACATGTACCAAGTTTGGTCAGAATCAGTCAATCCGTTCTTGAGATAACGCGATCACGAGCTATTTTTGCATATATAATGAGCTCTGTGACCTTTGACCTTTGACCTCATGACCCCAAAATCTAATCAGATCATTGACCCCCCAAGATACATACATGACCCAAGTTTGGTGAAAATCCGTTAATCGGTTCTTGAGATAACGCGATCACGAGCTATTTTTGCATATATAATGAGCTCTGTGACCTTTGACCTTTGACCTCATGACCCCAAAATCTTATCAGATCATTGGCCCCCCAAGATACATACATGACCCAAGTTTGGTGAAAATCCGTTAATCGGTTCTTGAGATAACGCGATCACGAGAACGGGACGTACGTACGGACGGACGGACAACCCGAAAACATAATGCCTCCGGCTACTTCGTTGCGGAGGCATAAAAACCTTCAAGGTTATCATTTGTACCAAGTTTAATTGTGGAAGTATTTTCAGTCACCATTTTTATTGCTATAAAATAGTATTCATTTTATGCTTGTGGTTACCATGACAACAATTTGCCTGACACACACAAGCTTAACAGTAGTTTCCAGACCACTACTGTCTTCATTAATTAATTAAACATACTTCACGGTTAAATGAGATCAAATCAAAGTAGGATTTGGAATGAATATTTAAAGAGGACATCTGACCCCATTTTTGGTATACAAGTCATTTATTTGCCATGAAAAAGGCAAAATATATAATTTCCTCATAACCTGGAAAAACAGGTTCCCGTAGTGATATGTGGGATATCAGGGCCGGTATTCAATTCCACACTCAAGTCAAAATTTAGCACAATTTATATTCAATTAATTCATCAACTAAAAATCTTACAAAAATGTTGATGTCATAATGCCTTCAAATATTACATTTACATTTTGTTTTTACTGAAGTAAAAGTCAAAACGATGATATAAGCATGAGTTATTATCCTAGAAAATTCTAAGTAAATGTCTTACTTAATATAAGTATTGAATTGAATACCAGCCCTTGTCCCCATAGTGAAGGGGTTTAGAAGGATATCATGAAGGCTTCATGTGGACCTGTTCTGAATATGGCCCAGCTCGGTGCCAGTAGTCTACCGCCCTCACACGATACCAGCCACTCTCTGCCGATGAGCGGTGAGCTGGAAACAACAGAAAAGTAAAAGAGTATTACTAAATATGACAAAAATAGAAAAGAAATACATTATAAACATCATTATGTTATATTGAGATTGTAAACAGAATTTTAGCCCATTTAAAAATATGAAAACTGAAAATCTGTATCAACTATCAACAATTTAAAGGGAACCAAAACCCCAAGATAATATTCTCATAAATGAAAGGTAATAGTTTTAGTAGCCCATTTAAACCAATATGCAATAAGTTCAGAAAATAGGTTTCCAGACAAATTATATAATTGGAAAACTCATAACCATGTGTTCTATTGCGTCCAAACGCAACAGTGTTGTGTGACTCGAGTCCGGTCTCGGACTCGAGACCGGACTCGAGTCCGTTTTTGCCGGACTCGGTCTCGGACTCGGACTCGAAGGTTCATGACTCGGACTCGGACTCGGACTCGGGGCCCGTGACTCGATGACTCGGCGACGAGTCCGACACGAGACCGGGGAATTTTGGCGCTAATGCAGTTCGTATCCAAACGGATATCTCGTTTCCACTCGCCGAAATTTCATCAAAATTTCACGCAATATTTTCAAATTTCAGCCACATCGGATCACGGAGTAGTAGCTATAGTCCACTGCCTGCCCTGGACTGTCTTCCGTGTTTCTACTTTTGGAGGAAGTTCTTTCACAGCTTTTATGTATCAATCAGAATCAATATACCATTTTATTTATTTATGTTTTCTATTTTTTTTAATTTTATAGATATCTCAAAGGGATAGTTGAGTTTTGAGGGCGCTACACAAAATAATGTATCTGTTAGAAAATGAAAAACTGAGTGTCAAATTTGAAAGAGCATTCCATTTTAATGGCAGAATAAACTTTATTTGATAAAAATCGGTTCAGAAACGGCTGATATAACCATAAACATATCCATTTGTAATAAATGTGGGGCCCCACAAGTATTCGATAATTTTGGACTAGCCGTTAAAATTTGTTTCAAAATGCTTCCTCTTTTCAAAATTGTTCAAAGGAGTTTTTGAGATATTTGCTGATTATCTCTCTATATAATCACCATTTCAACGAAACATTACATGCACAATATCTTATTTAAAATGGTTTAAATAAATGCGTTTTTTAAAACGCCCTCTTTAGTTTAAACAGCTCTTTTTAATGATAATAGGCATTGAAACTTGGTCGTTTGTAATTGTTAAATTCCTTTTGAGCATGGTTGAATTATAACTATTAGTTTGTAATGTAATGGTGCAGGTTTTGGTTACTAAAATTAAGTTTTTACTAAAACTGTACTCTCTCTACCAGAACTCAACTAACCTTTTAACCTAGGCCGGTCAATGGTTTCGCAGCGAGTTCTGCAGCAATTTTCGAAGGGGAAGGAAGGAACTTCTTTCACAGCTTTTATATATCAATATTATCATTTATTTATTTTTTAATTATTTATTTATTTATGTATTTATTTATTTATTTATTTAACTATTTATTTATGTAATTTAATTTATTCATTCATTTATTCATTCATTCATTTTTAATTTTTTTTTTATTAATTAATTAATTAATTAATTAATTTATTTATTTATTCATTCATTCATTTTTTAAATTTTTTTAAATTTTGTAATCTTTTTTTATTTAATGATTTTTTAATTTTTTTTTTTTTTTTTTTTTTTTTTTTTTTTATCTAACGATTTTTTTTTATTTTATTTATTTATTTGTTATTTTTTTTATTTCTTTATTTATTTATTTATCAATTAATTTATTATTATTATTTTTTAATTTATATTTGCACATGTGCCGGACTCGGACTCGGACTCGGACTCGGACATGCCGGACTCGGACTCGGACTCGGACTCGAAGGTTCATGACTCGGACTCGGACTCGGACTCGGACATGCCGGACTCGGACTCGGACTCGGACTCGGACTGACTGGACTCGGACACATCACTGAAACGCAAGCGTGTATATAATAGTAAACTCGCAAACGTTTAGCGCATACGGAACCAAGAGGCCCTGTTGGTTCTGTAAGTGTTTGGGATTAATTGTATTGTTTATGAATTACACAACCCTATGCAAGTGTTGGACATCTATTTAATAATCAAACAACAGTCCCAAAGCATATACGCCCGTGTTGTTCTTTGCCTGGTGGTTCCCCTTAAGCTATGAAACAACACAGGAATTTATTTATTCATTTTATATATTTATTTATTTTGTTTTGGAGGGTAGAGCGAGATGCAATCAGTGTCTCAAAGCAATGAAGATGGAGAAAAGTTAATCAGGGGAAGAATAACTTCCAACGGGTCACTTGTTAGAGTGCGGACCTTAGTTGTTTTGCATTGAACACTGAGAATTTACAGGGAGACCCCTTTGTGAATTTTGAGAGCTCAAATAGGCAATTTGGGGGCTAAATCACCTGGAGGCCCCCCCCCCCCCCACACCACATAATATTAGTTTTTAAAGGTAGGTAGAGGCAAGAGGTGTCCACTTCTCCATTCAATACGGAACGTGATTCACAGTACTCACCTCTTTTAGTCGGTTGTGGAGAATGTTGGTAGGCAGTGAATATGAGATCCACGTCGTTGACGCGCCTGTACGTCGTCGCTGTGCCCGAGACCGAGAATTCAACCTCGTAGGTCAGTATGCAGCAGGAGGTCAGATTGGTGTCGTCCCAGATGACCAGGACATCGGAGGAGATCATCGGAAACAAGCGCAGTCCTGTCACCTGAGCAGGGTTTGTATTGAAGATTTCATGTGAAATTTAATGAAAGTGGATTCAAGCAGAGATCATTGTAAACAAGCGCAGTTCTGTCACCTGAGCACAGTTTGTATTGAAGAGTAAAGTGAAATTCAATTCTCGCTATCTTAAATAGGTCCGAAAATCTCGAAATTCGCGAGACGAGACTTTTTTCCACTTTGCGGGTCGTCACTCCCACTTCCGGTTCCGGCACGGCGCGCGTGCGCATCATTCGCACACGCTCGAAATGGATGCAATCAGCGTAACTCACACAAAATATAATGCATTAATTAAAAGCTATCGACCACACGTCTCAAATGCGTTTGTATGCAGTACATGTATACAGATCCCGGGCCGGTTACGGAAAAAATAAACGCCTCCCGCGCGCCGCACACATGCACACGACGCGTCCACGCAGTAGTCAGGAAGTTGGTATGACTAAAAGCTATCCCACAATTCCATGCGTGTTTTCGGGATTTCGATCGGATTTCGAGATAATCGCTATTTGGGGTAGCGAGAATTCAAACAGAGGAAACTGACTAGAAATATTTTAAATGATTGAAAATGGGCAAAGAAAAATAGGCTTCGCCAGGAATCGAACCCGATACCTCCGGATTGCTAGACCGGTGCTCAAACAATTGAGCCACGGAGACTCTTGAATGGGGGGCATAACAGATTAGATCATCGGAAGCAGGTGCAGTCCAGTCACCAGAACAGGGTTTGTATTGAAGAGTAAATGTGAAATGTAATGAAAGCAAATTCAAGCAAGTAAAATACGTAATATAAGAGGGGTAAATTGTAAAATACAAGGAATGCTCAAAATAACATTTCAAATAAAATTTGATATTCAAATTGTAGAATTTGAATGAAAACAATTTGAATGAAAATGTAATAATTAGTGTAAATGTATACATTGCAATAATTTGTTTTATTTGGGTTTAACTGAAGGTCTTTGTTCTATTCTTTCAACATATAACCATACACACGAGATCATGTAGATATTTTGTTCATATTGCTGTGCAATAACAGGAACATTGATGGTTATTCATTTCCCTTTTAAAAAATAGTTTTAACAGCTATTTACCTTCTGTGGTCCATCAGCAGGTTTTGCACAGACATGGATCAGACTAACTCCAGGCTTTCTCAGCACAAGGTCAAAGGTCATACTGGGTGGGGTGAATGGCTTTGGACCAGCAACACGAACAGGTTCCTGTTCAATTACCAACAAATTGGAAAAAACAGCAGATAGACCATTTATACAAATACAAATAAACATAAAAGGAAAAGTTTTACTTTAAAGTGGAATCCAGGCAAGATTAAACTATTATTAGTTTTTTAAAAAACAATACACACAAATTGGAACAAAGTTCAACCTGTCATAACATTTTTGTTGCTCTACCATGTGATTTTTCTCAGATTTTTGCTCACAATTCCTCTAATTCATATTCCTTGGTGGAAAATACACTTTCATTTCTATGCATTACTTTATACATTCATTTTATTTATTGTTGTTTTTAAAGTGTTGAATAAAATTTGAATTTGAATTAATTTGAACAATGTCTCTAGGCTGGAGAGGGATCACAATTATAACCTATAGAGATGGACATTTTGTTTGAATTGCTCTCTTGTTGGGTAAACTGGTGTAAAAGCACTTAAAAAGAAAACAAATACAGTACTGACCTGATTGCCTCGCATCTTGTTGAATTGCTCTCTTGTTGGGTACACCGGCGAGCCGTACTGTTTCCAAACGGCTGAAGGGTTACCGTGTGTATTGTCCAAGAGGTATATGACATACATCAGCTGACCGGTACTGTCTGTAGAGGGTCAAGGAACCAAAAGGTTGATGAGTTAATTTTATTGCAGAAATACAGAATGTTCAATGCTGGGTTCTCCAATAGCACTGGCCTGAATGCCCAATGAAAATAGCTTGTCTCAAAATCACCAGAGAAGCAATAACGGGCAGAAATTGAAATATAATAGTGAACTGGTCTATTTAACACACAGGAATGCTCCCCAGGGAGTGGAGAAATTGCACTTTAAGTGCTGGATTGATTGTGGATGATCGAGGTAAAAATATTAGACACATGGCACTCTAGGAGAGCAGTGCAAAAATCATTGAAGAGGCTACCCTGGGTAAACAAAACTATTTATTACTATTATTATTCAAACATAAAGTAAACTGACCCAGAAATATAATAAGTAAATGAAAATGAGCATAGAAAAAAATAGGCTTCACCAGGAATCGAACCCAATACCTCAGGATTGGTAGACTGGTGCTCAATGGTTGAACATCGGTCTAACAATCCGTAAGGTTTTGGTACAATTCCCAGCAAAGCCTCAGTTTTTCTTTGCTCATTTTCATTTATTATTATTATTAAACTGGGTTCCAAAAGAAACTTATCACTTCTTCAGAGCGACACACATTAAAATCCAAAGCATAAAAATGAATCATAATTGGGCATAGATTAGCTATAATACCCCTTAGCAAGGTCATCTAAAAAAATTATGTTTGCTTTAGCCAACAAAGAATAAAATAAGGTGAAATCGCAGGGGTAATTTTTCAAAAATCACAGAAACTGCTCGCCTTCCGGGCACAGAGCTCGGCACGGACAATAGCCAGTCTAGTGGTTACATAACCCGCTTTGAAGTTGAATGAATAGCTATTGAAAGTTCTGAATAGACCGCCTTTCGTGGAGGTTCGCAGCGAGCAGTTTCTGTGATTTTTGAAAAATGACCTGTAGTGATTCTATCGCATTTTTCTCATTTTTAGTAAAAGCAAACTTTTGATTTTTAGGATATGCTTCATAAGGAGAATGATAGCTTATCTGTGTCTTAATATGGTTCAATTTGATGCTATGGATTTTAGTGAGCGTCGCTCTGAAAACGTGATAAGTTTCTTTTGGCGGCCAGTTTATTATAACATTCTAGAATATAAATGTACCTGCCCCATTGACGCCAGTAATCTCCAGCTGCACATTGTCCGTGGATGTGGTGTTCTCCGTATCTGCACTGTTGTGTACCAGAAAAGCTGCCTCCCAACTACACATGAAGAGAATAGGACAAATCATAACAAATAAAGAGATAATCTGGTACATAAATGGATAAAGGTTTTAAATGAAATCCAATTGAATACGCTCATTAATTGGTACCAAATAATTTTGTATAATTGATTATTATCCTTTGGGGTTGTGTCGGGTTTATTAAGCTCCTGACTAGCACAAGCATTGAAAAGAGTTTGTGGGAAGGACCCTCATCACAAGAGCTTTCTAGCTCAGTTGGTAGAGCACCAGTCTAGCAATCCAGAGGTCTCGGATTCAATTCAACGGGATGCCCATTTTTTTTTCTTCAAATAAGAACACTTCAATCACAAATATCTTTAATGTAACAAATGAGAAATTCTGGAAAACAACCTGTTCAATGCTTCTATTGGTGGATTTGTGGATTTGGTAATGTTACTAGATATCTGTAAGGTACACACATAATAGATGAAAAATAACCAATAAGGAAATATGGCAAGCACCATTACTCATAATTACAAATTAATTCATGTAAAAGTTTAGAATACACCCTTACCTAGATTCTGATCTGCTATATTTTGCTGGTTGGTTGACAGTTGCAAGGACATCAACATCTTCCCCAATTAGATTTTCTAAAAAAGGAAAAGGCAACATCAATTTTAAAAGAAATAAGATGACAAAGTAGGTTTTCTTTAATGGTGTTTCAAGACACTAGACTGACTAGGTTCCAATACTGACCTGCAGTGGCAGTCTGGCCAAACTAATATCGAAATGATCATTATTTTCATACTTAATACATGTACATGGGAACCTCCCCCATTCAAGGGTCTATTTGTGGCTCGATGGTTGAGCACCGGTCTAGCGATCCGGAGAACTTGGGTTTGATTCCCGCAGAAGTGTTTTTGCTCATTTTCAATCACTTATACATGTACATATACATACTAAAGAGTTTTTTTTTCTAGAGACAACATACTGAGTGGTCAGTACCAATTTTCATACGATGTATACACTCTCGTACTGTAGTGCAGTTTTTGATAAGACAACAAAAAAATGAACACTTACCATCAAGATGATTACTAGGAAAAGTGCATTCCACTTTGACTTGTTGCGTTCCCAAGAGAGCCAGCAATCCCATGACACTCAGCACGGGTTTCTTGATGGTCTGGACGCTAGGGGGCGTGGTCTCGTTCATCTGGAAGCGTGCCACCAGTGTGCGCTGGTCGAAGTAGCTCGGGTGGAAGTTGAGGAAAGCGTTGTCGTTGCTGAGCAGTCTGTAGTTGATGTGCGGGTACTGCCTCAACAACCCATTCTGATGCTGCACAATTACCTGATCAAAAATAAGAAGAATATAATGTTTAGCGAGGCTAGATATTAACTTTCTTTCAAAAGGCACAGCTTGTGCAGTGCAATTGAGATTTATAACTAACGTGAACACAATTTAATATTTGGCTATCCATAAATTTTGCATAAAAAGAAATATAGAAAATTCAACAGATTTGTAAAAAGTAAATAACAGGTAACCTCCCAAGCAAAAGCTTTGAAATGTAGATGGGCGAACAGGCTGAAGAATTTTAGTCTTATCTCAGCTGTGCGCATGGAACTTTCAGATTATATTTCTGGTTCAGCTTCTACCATTTAAAGCCTTTTTATATTATTTCAAAAACATAGAATCAATTAGTTCGGTCAGTCATGATTTCCATACATTTCCAATGATGCTATTTAGCTTTAAAAGTACATTTGACGACAATTTCAAGAATAAAGATACTGCAATGCTAGAAATAAAACATAGGCAAGTAAAAATCAATATTTCTCAAATTTTTGTCGCCCAAAATGTTGAATCTGTTGGCCCCTAACAAAGAAAAACATTAAATAGTCTGTAATCTTGGTTTCCCCATTCTGGTAAGTAAAATGTGGCATTACTGAAATTAGTTGGCCAAAATCTAATTTGTAGTGGCCCTGGGCCAGTGAGCCAGTGCTAATCATTTGTAGCCCTTGATACTGTTATGAGAATCCACTGTGTACCTTTGCAACGATGGCAGCATACGTAGCATCGGCTCTCCACCACTCCGGCTTGCTCCAACCAACCAGTGGGTCTGCCTCACTGATCAAGAAAAGCATAGAAACAAGCATTCATTTAATAGTTGTGATAATAATTATAATAGTAATAATGATATTAATAATAACAATTATGATAATAATAATAAGAAGAAGAATAATGATAATAATAATACTAATAATTATAATATTGATATCCAAAACTGGTTTGGTTCACTTACTCATTGTAAAAGGGTGTGTTGATGAAATGTGGATACTTGCTCTGTATTTCTGTGATCTTGGTCAATTCATCGGTCAGAATTGTCATAGACTGACCGCGGCCCTGCAAATAAAAGCAAGATTCAAAGAAAGTCTTGAGTTGTAGTAATAGTAGTGTTGGAGACATACAGTATGAAATATACAGTGAATAACAAACGTCTTTGGCCCATTGAATTTAGCTTGTTAAATCAGACCTTTATGTTGTTGTATCAGGGCTTAAAAATGGCGTAATAGCTCTCTAGAACCTGGACCTGTGAAATGACCTCGCTTTACCTGGTATGTTGTTAAAACAGCGCTCATTACACTGAGGTTTCACGGTATTCATGTTGTGATAACTAGAAGCTCCATTCTATGCATACGCACAGACACGTTCTATACCTTCTTACAGGTTTATATATATTGCTTTGTCTCCAACCAACAAGTGTACGTCTCATTTAACTTACTTTACACAGACAGGATAAAGTGGGCTACCAGGGGAACTATTATTATCATTATCATCACAGTAGCTTATAACTTTGCAATGAAATATAGTCTTGCATGATCCCTTGCAATATGCAGTTTTCAGTGCGGAGTTGGTAGAGTTCCAGAGAAATTGCAAGATCTTTAATACAAGCATTTGAATAATACGATACCTTGCGGTGCATTGAAATGTAGTCCAGCCTGACGCCTTTCTCCTTCGTGAAATAGTTGATGCCGTTTGCACAGTGATCGAGCAGTGCCCAAGCCTTCTTAGGGTGTGCCGGGGTGGGATCGTTGAAGTTCTCTGCAGGTCCTCCGAGTATAAGGCTAGGATCCGCCACGCGGAGACCCTCTGAACAAGCATCGTAGTAATTCAAAAATCCTGTTCCACAAATATATAACAAATCCAGGGGAAAATGAGAAAAACAAAAAAGAAAAATACTCAAATGTGTACATTATTCTACAAAAAAAACAAGATATATAATATATACCTGGTAGTTTGCTCAAAAACAAACCATGTCAGCCAAGGTTGGCTATAAAAAAAAAAGGCGATCCTAGCCAGCTGAAATTCGCTAAAAAAACAAATCTTGCCAACAAAGGTTTGCAAAACAATTAACTGGTTCGCTTTTTAGCGAACCCTGACTTGGCTCGTACAGTTCGCTAAAAAGATTTCCATGTTCATGTTCATGTATAAATCAAGACAAGACATCCCAAAGTTCAAAATAATGTTCTCAAGCAAAGTGAGCATGCCAAGGTTATCTTTTTAGCAAACTTTACCAGCCAAGTCGGGGTTCGCTAAAAAGCGAACCATTTAATGGTAAAATCATATCTTTTCAAATTTTAATTGCCTGAGCAGAAGTTTACTTGCCCAGTTAGATGAGATTTTCATGTGAGAAATTACGTTTTTTCACACAGTTGACCAATAATAATTTAGTTGCCAGATCGGGCAACCAAACTGGGCCATTTATGAAATTGTACTTGCCTGCCATCAATATTTACTTGCCCCGGGCAATAGGGAAAGTGCTAGTGTTGAGCCCTGTTCAAATAATGCGCAGAAACAAAGAGAAAGGACATGCATAGATTCCATAGAAAACAAGGCTTGTTTCTATAATGAGCACATTACCTTGAATTGTGAAGTTAAGGCCATCAGTGTCTTTGTGGTCGATTTCATTCCAAGTTTCAAAGTTCCATTCCCTGACGGAGTTAAGGCCATAGACATCTTTGCATAGGGTTGGATATTGAAAAAAATATAATATATATAATATAATAACATACATTTTTCCTTAGCCCATTTAGAATGAGAACAAGTGATTTGCTTTACATCTTTGAGAATTCATTTCAACAACAAAAAGTATATTTCAAACATCTAGGGAAACTCAAGTCTAGTTGACAAGCCAATCCAAACTGTATGGCCAGCAAAATGTTTATAAGGAAGTTCTACTAGGCAGGTTTTGTGTACTGACAAAGAAAACGTCACCCATTCAAAAGTTGTCATGAAGAGCTATCAAGTAGTATAATTATAATGATTTTATATAAAGAGAGTGTTTGAATTAGGAATGAAGAGTGCAACACACTTTGCAGAAGGTAGAGTTGTATGGCATGCTCTCCTGAAAACCACAGCAGCGCTTTACAGCATCACATGAACTTTATGATGACAATGATGATGATGATGATGATGACGATGTTGATGATGACGACGACGATGAAGATGATGATGATGATGATGGTGACGATGACGATGACGATGACGATGATGATGACAATGACGATGACGCTGATGATGATGTTATTCAAATATTAATTGTATTTCTTTTCTCACCTATGTATCTCTTGGCCACATTGTGAACAAGATCTCTCCAGGCATAGACCTGGGTGCTGTTCTCGAAGTCTGTAAACCAGTTTGAGGGGTTGCCCATCAACTCGAATCCGGGCTGGAGACCATTGTCATATAACAGGGCTACCATCTGGTCTAACCGGCCAAAGTTGTATGTGATATCTGAGCCACTAATTGACCTGCAGGTAAAAAAATGGAGACATGAACAAAATTATCATCCCATCCTGAACGAGTTGAAATTTGTGTTTATTTTTACATAATTTCAGTACTGCTCATAATCATTTGTTGAAAATTTGGAATATATATCAACAAATTAATTTAACCTTGAAAATCAAATGAAATATTGATGCATGGACTTGGAATTTTCTATGTTGGAGGACTTAAACCAGTCTTGAGTCTAAGATTACCAATTATGAATGCTGAATTTTATTTTCATCTCATTTCAAGCATTTTTAGATTAGTTCTAAATAATGTTGGTTTTATATAGATCACTTAACTACAAAGACTGCCAGGGTACTCACTCGTGACCAGGGCCATGTTGCATAAAGAGTGTCTATCGATTTTTAAAGTTGCAATTAATTTCAAGTCAGATCATGTGACTTAATGCACACATATGATTGGTTCAAATGTGCTTATTTTCTGACTTGCAACTTAAAATTGAATGCAATTCTTTCTACATCAGGGCCCAGATCTAGGACTGTATTAGCTAGTGAATGTAGACCCGAGGGCATCCATTTCAGGCATGTCTAGATTGGTCCAAAATTATGTCGGCTTGTAGATCACTTATAAAACTGCAAGGACTACCAGGGTACTCACTCGATCGTGACCAGATCTAGAAGCCAGTGAATGCGGACCTGAGCGATGCCGCCCCATGGAACCGATCCTATCAGGACCAGGTTCTGCTTCTCATCTTCACTCAGCAAGTATTTGTAGTCCTCCTGGTGCGGAAGTGGGGGGCTATTTTGAACAAAAGATAACAGAAACTGGTTAATACCAAGTTTAATCATTTTCTGCAAATTATACCCCCCTTTTAAATAAAAAACACTCTACAAATTGGCATAAACTGAAAATTACCCTAACTTTGTTGTACTTGAGACTTGAGTACACAAAAATTACAATAATTAATACCTCTTTCAAGTATTGTAAGCAAAAATTATTTTGTGGTCGTTGCCGCCGATTATAAAACGAAAACTTTCCATCTCCATTCATGATTAGACCGTTATACAAACACAACAAACCTTGCACACACACACACACACACACACACATATACGAATAATAGATGGAAAGTGCCGAATGTAGAATGTTCATTGCCCTTATTTTGATGACCGCAAAATGTAGCAAAATATGAGTTCCCGTCCGTTTTCATAGTGATGCGTCCTAAAACACAGCGCGTTCAATCTGTGGAATGCAAGCCAACACTAACAGTAACAGTACTCAGTAGCACTACCAACTGGCAACAGTCACACTCACACTCACAGCACAGTGCATGTGTATCTGCAAGAATCTTCAGGATTGAAGGAGGCAGATTAACCCGAAGAAGAAGAAGAAGAAAACATGTCAAACTCAGTCATAAAAAGTCATATCATCAATGATGACAATGATCATAATTCATGATATGATGATGATAATGATATGGCCGATAAACATATGCTGATCTCCAGCCGATGGCGCCTAATAACACTTGTCAATATCACGAAAATAAGTACCAGCTACTCCAATGCCGAACTGAAGTATACAAGAACTCCTTCTTCCCGCGGCCGCGGACGCGGACAGTCCTGTCTTGGAATGCTCTTCCAACAAATGCATTAGGTGCCAACTCGCTGTAGAAGTAGAAGTAGAAGTATTAGTGATACTATTACACATAGCCAGCGAGCGGTACCTTTCGCGAACGATAATGTATGCATGATGTCATTGATCGCGTGCGCACGCATCTCATTACGAGACTTGGCTGGCTTCTGGGTCGATTATGCATGCCATGAAAATGTGGTATCGGAGCGGTATCGGACTGGACATAGCACAACCGGGCTGAAGTTAGTTACTTTTTCCTTATTGGATATTCGATCGTTTACTTATTCGATATTCATTTACTTATTCGATATTCATTTACTTATTCGGTTTTTCGTCGTTCAACACACATCACTCGATCACGCAGCCGTTATGCGTGCGTAGAGATTAGAGGGACCAGGTCCAGGAGCGGAGCTGCATGAGGCTAAGGGAGGGGGGAGGGGGGGCGGAGGGGAGGGGGGGGGGGGGGGGGTGGTCAATTGAACATATTATTCACGGACATGCATATTAAAAGGAAAAAAAGCAAGAAAACATAATTTATTCAAATATACGGTGCCCCAAAGTGCCCTAGTCCACATGGACCGGCGCGGGCAGCCACCTATATCAGGTGGTCAAACGATCATAAGAGGAACCCAGAATGGGTCAGCTTGACCCGGTCCATGTGGTTTAAGATGGTCAAATTGACCATTATTAAAGGACATGTATAATATTTAAAAAAATGAAAAAAACAAATTATCACTAAAATATATATAAGTGCCCCAAAGTGCCCTAGTCCACATGGACCGGGCAGCCACCTATCTCAAGTGGTCAAACATCATCAGAGGAACTCAGAATAGGTCAGCTTGACCCGGTCCATGTGGTTTGAGGTGGTCAAATTGACCGGTATTAAAGGACATGTATAATATTTAAAAATAGTAAATAACAAATTATCACTAAAATATATATATAAGTGCCCCAAAGTGCCCTAGTCCACATGGACCAGGCAGCCATCTATCTCAAATTGTCAAACATCATCAGAGGAACCCAGAATAGGTCAGCTTGACCCGGTCCATGCGGTTTAAGGTGGTCAATTTGACCATTAGTAAAGGACATGTATAATATTTAAAAAAAAATGAAAATATCAAATTATCAGTAAAATATATATAAGTGCCCCAAAGTGCCCTAGTCCACATGGACCGGGCAGCCACCTATCTCAAGTGGTCAAACATCATCAGAGGAACTCAGAATAGGTCAGCTTGACCCGGTCCATGTGGTTTGAGTTGGTCAAATTGACCGGTATTAAAGGACATGTATAATATTTTAAAATAGAAAATAACAAATTATCACTAAAATATATATAAGTGCCCCAAAGTGCCCTAGTCCACATGGACCGGGCAGCCACCTATCTCAAGTGGTCAAACATCATCAGAGGAACTCAGAATAGGTCAGCTTGACCCGGTCCATGTGGTTTGAGGTGGTCAAATTGACCGGTATTAAAGGACATGTATAATATTTAAAAATAGAAAATAACAAATTATCACTAAAATATATATATAAGTGCCCCAAAGTGCCCTAGTCCACATGGACCAGGCAGCCATCTATCTCAAATTGTCAAACATCATCAGAGGAACCCAGAATAGGTCAGCTTGACCCGGTCCATGCGGTTTAAGGTGGTCAATTTGACCATTAGTAAAGGACATGTATAATATTTTTAAAAAAATGAAAATATCAAATTATCAGTAAAATATATATAAGTGCCCCAAAGTGCCCTAGTCCACATGGACCGGGCAGCCACCTATCTCAAGTGGTCAAACATCATCAGAGGAACTCAGAATAGGTCAGCTTGACCCGGTCCATGTGGTTTGAGTTGGTCAAATTGACCGGTATTAAAGGACATGTATAATATTTAAAATTAGAAAATAACAAATTATCACTAAAATATATATAAGTGCCCCAAAGTGCCCTAGTCCACATGGACCGGGCAGCCACCTATCTCAAGTGGTCAAACATCATCAGAGGAACTCAGAATAGGTCAGCTTGACCCGGTCCATGTGGTTTGAGTTGGTCAAATTGACCGGTATTAAAGGACATGTATAATATTTAAAAATAGAAAATAACAAATTATCACTAAAATATATATAAGTGCCCCAAAGTGCCCTAGTCCACATGGACCGGGCAGCCACCTATCTCAAGTGGTCAAACATCATAAGAGGAACTCAGAATAGGTCAGCTTGACCCGGTCCATGTGGTTTGAGTTGGTCAAATTGACCGGTATTAAAGGACATGTATAATATTTAAAATTAGAAAATAACAAATTATCACTAAAATATATATAAGTGCCCCAAAGTGCCCTAGTCCACATGGACCGGGCAGCCACCTATCTCAAGTGGTCAAACATCATCAGAGGAACTCAGAATAGGTCAGCTTGACCCGGTCCATGTGGTTTGAGGTGGTCAAATTGACCGGTATTAAAGGACATGTATAATATTTAAAAATAGAAAATAACAAATTATCACTAAAATATTTGACCGATATTAAAGGACATGTATAATATTTAAAAATTGAAAATAACAAATTATCACTAAAATATATATAAGTGCCCCAAAGTGCCCTAGTCCACATGGACCGGGCAGCCACCTATCTCAAGTTGTCAAACATCATCAGAGGAACACAGAATAGGTCAGCTTGACCCGGTTCATGTGGTTTGAGGTGGTGAAATTGACCATTATTAAAGGACATGTATAATATTTAAAAAAAATGAAAATATCAAATTATCAGTAAAATATATATAAGTGCCCCAAAGTGCCCTAGTCCACATGGACCGGGCAGCCACCTATCTCAAGTTGTCAAACATCATCAGAGAAACCCAGAATAGGTCAGCTTGACCCGGTCCATGTGGTTTGAGGTGGTCAAATTGACCATTAATAAAGGACATGTATAATATTTCAAAAAAATGAAAAAAAAACAAATTATCACTAAAATATATATAAGTGTCCCAAAGTGCCCTAGTCCACATGGACCGGGCAGCCACCTATCTCAAGTGGTCAAACATTATCAGAGGAACCCAGAATAGGTCAGCTTGACCCGGTCCATGTGGTTTACGGTGGTCAATTTGACCATTATTAAAGGACATGTATAATATCACAAAAATTGAAAATAACAAATTATCACTTAAATATATATAAGTGCCCCAAAGTGCCCTAGTCCACATGGACCGGGCAGCCACCTATCTCAATTGGTCAAACATCATCAGAGGAACTCAGAATAGGTCAGCTTGACCCGGTCCATGTGGTTTGAACTGGTCAAATTGACCGGTATTAAAGGACATGTATAATATTTAAAAATTGAAAATATCAAATTATCAGTAAAATATTTATAAGTGCCCCAAAGTGCCCTAGTCCACATGGACCGGGCAGCCACCTATCTCAAATTGTCGAACATCATCAGAGGAACACAGAATAGGTCAGCTTGACCCGGTTCATGTGGTTTGAGGTGGTGAAATTGACCATTATTAAAGGACATGTATAATATTTAAAAAAAATGAAAATATCAAATTATCAGTAAAATATATATAAGTGCCCCAAAGTGCCCTAGTCCACATGGACCGGGCAGCCACCTATCTCAAGTTGTCAAACATCATCAGAGAAACCCAGAATAGGTCAGCTTGACCCGGTCCATGTGGTTTGAGGTGGTCAAATTGACCATTAATAAAGGACATGTATAATATTTCAAAAAAATGAAAAAAAAACAAATTATCACTAAAATATATATAAGTGTCCCAAAGTGCCCTAGTCCACATGGACCGGGCAGCCACCTATCTCAAGTGGTCAAACATTATCAGAGGAACCCAGAATAGGTCAGCTTGACCCGGTCCATGTGGTTTACGGTGGTCAATTTGACCATTATTAAAGGACATGTATAATATCACAAAAATTGAAAATAACAAATTATCACTTAAATATATATAAGTGCCCCAAAGTGCCCTAGTCCACATGGACCGGGCAGCCACCTATCTCAATTGGTCAAACATCATCAGAGGAACTCAGAATAGGTCAGCTTGACCCGGTCCATGTGGTTTGAACTGGTCAAATTGACCGGTATTTTACGGACATGTATAATATTTAAATATAGAAAATAACAAATTATCACTAAAATATATATAAGTGCCCCAAAGTGCCCTAGTCCACATTGACCGGGCAGCCATCTATCTCAAATTGTCAAACATCATCAGAGGAACCCAGAATAGGTCAGCTTGACCCGGTCCATGCGGTTTAAGGTGGTCAATTTGACCATTATTAAAGGACATGTATAATATTTAAAAAAAAGTGAAAATATCAAATTATCAGTAAAATAGTTATAAGTGCCCCAAAGTGCCCTAGTCCACATGGACCGGGCAGCCACCTATCTCAAGTTGTCGAACATCATCAGAGGAACACAGAATAGGTCAGCTTGACCCGGTCCATGTGGTTTGAGGTGGTCAAATTGACCATTATTAAAGAACATGTATAACATCAAAAAAATTGAAAATAAAAAATTATCACTAAAATATATATAAGTGCCCCAAAGTGCCCTAGTCCACATGGACCGGGCAGCCACCTATCTCATTTGGTCAAACATCATCATGGAAACCAAGAATAGGTCAGCTTGGCCCGGTCCATGTGGTTTGAGTTGGTCAAATTGACCGGTATTAAAGGACATATATAATATTTTAAAATAGAAAATAACAAATTATCACTAAAATATATATAAGTGCCCCAAAGTGCCCTAGTCCACATGGACCGGGCAGCCACCTATCTCAAGTGGTCAAACATCATCAGAGGAACTAAGAATAGGTCAGCTTGATCCGGTCCACGTGGTTTGAGTTGGTCAAATTGACCGGTATTAAAGGACATGTATAATATTTGAAAATTGAAAATAACAAATTATCAGTAAAATATATATAAGTGCCCCAAAGTGCCCTAGTCCACATGGACCGGGCAGCCATCTATCTCAAATTGTCAAACATCATCAGAGGAACCCAGAATAGTTAAGCTTGACCCGGTCCATGTGGTTTGAGTTGGTCAAATTGACCGGTATTAAAGGACATGTATAATATTTAAAAATAGAAAATAGCAAATTATCAGTAAAATATATATAAGTGCCCCAAAGTGCCCTAGTCCACATGGACCGGGCAGCCACCTATCTCGATCAAGTGGTCAAACATTATCAGAGGAACCCAGAATAGGTCAGCTTGACCCGGTCCATGTGGTTTACGGTGGTCAATTTGACCATTATTAAAGGACATGTATAACATCAAAAAAATTGAAAATAACAAATTATCACTAAAATATATATAAGTGCCCCAAAGTGCCCTAGTCCACATGGACCGGGCAGCCACCTATCTCAAGTGGTCAAACATTATCAGAGGAACCCAGAATAGGTCAGCTTGACCCGGTCCATGTGGTTTGAGGTGGTCAATTTGACCGTTATTAAAGGACATGTATATTATTTTTAAAAAGTTGAAAATATTAACACATTACCACTAAAATATATACAAGCGCCCCAAAGTGCCCTAGTCCACATGGACCGGGCAGCCACCTATCTCAAGTGGTCAAACATCATCAGAGGAACCCAGAATAGGTCAGCTTGACCCGGTCCATGTGGTTTGAGGTGGTCAAATTGACCATTATTAAAGGACATGTATAACATCAAAAAAATTGAAAATAACAAATTATCACTAAAATATATATAAGTGCCCCAAAGTGCCCTAGTCCACATGGACCGGGCAGCCACCTATCTCAAGTGGTCAAACATTATCAGAGGAACCCAGAATAGGTCAGCTTGACCCGGTCCATGTGGTTAAAGGTGGTCAAATTGACCCTTATTAAAGGACATGTATAATATCAAAAAAATTGAAAATAACTAATTATCACTAAAATATATATAAGTGCCCCAAAGTGCCCTAGTCCACATGGACCGGGACGCCACCTATCTCAAGTGGTCAAACATCATCAGAGGAACCCAGAATAGGTCAGCTTGACCCGGTCCATGTGGTTTGAGTTGGTCAAATTGACCGGTATTAAAGGACATGTATAATATTTAAAAATTGAAAATAACAAATTATCACTAAAATATATATAAGTGCCCCAAAGTGCCCTAGTCCACATGGACCGGGCAGCCACCTATCTCAAGTTGTCAAACATCATCAGAGAAACCCAGAATAGGTCAGCTTGACCCGGTCCATGCGGTTTAAGGTGGTCAATTTGACCATTATTAAAGGACATGTATAATATTAAAAAAAGAATGAAAATATCAAATTATCAGTAAAATATATATAAGTGCCCCAAAGTGCCCTAGTCCACATGGACCGGGGAGCCACCTATCTCAAATTGTCAAACATCATCAGAGGAACCCAGAATAGGTCAGCTTGACCCGGTCCATGCGGTTAAAGGTGGTCAATTTGACCATTATTAAAGGACATGTATAATATTTATAAAAAAATGAAAATATCAAATTATCAGTAAAATATATATCAGTGCCCCAAAGTGCCCTAGTCCACATGGACCGGGCAGCCACCTATCTCAAGTTGTCAAACATCATCAGAGGAACCCAGAATAGGTCAGCTTGACCCGGTCCATGCGGTTTAAGGTGGTCAATTTGACCAATATTAAAGGACATGTATAATATTTTTAAAAAAAAGTGAAAATATCAAATTATCAGTAAAATATTTATAAGTGCCCCAAAGTGCCCTAGTCCACATGGACCGGGCAGCCACCTATCTCAAGTTGTCGAACATCATCAGAGGAACACAGCATAGGTCAGCTTGACCCGGTCCATGTGGTTTGAGGTGGTTAAATTGACCATTATTAAAGGACATGTATAATATTTTTAAAAATGAAAATATCAAATTATCAGTAAAATATATATAAGTGCCCCAAAGTGCCCTAGTCCACGTGGACCGGGCAGCCACCTATCTCAAGTTGTCAAACATCATCAGAGAAACCCAGAATAGGTCAGCTTGACCCGGTCCATGTGGTTTGAGGTGGTCAATTTGACCGTTATTAAAGGACATGTATATTATTTTTAAAAGTTGAAAATATTAACACATTACCACTAAAATATATACAAGCGCCCCAAAGTGCCCTAGTCCACATGGACCGGGCAGCCACCTATCTCAAGTGGTCAAACATCATCAGAGGAACCCAGAATAGGTCAGCTTGACCCGGTCCATGTGGTTTGAGGTGGTCAAATTGACCATTATTAAAGGACATGTATAACATCAAAAAAATTGAAAATAACAAATTATCACTAAAATATATATAAGTGCCCCAAAGTGCCCTAGTCCACATGGACCGGGCAGCCACCTATCTCAAGTGGTCAAACATTATCAGAGGAACCCAGAATAGGTCAGCTTGACCCGGTCCATGTGGTTAAAGGTGGTCAAATTGACCCTTATTAAAGGACATGTATAATATCAAAAAAATTGAAAATAACTAATTATCACTAAAATATATATAAGTGCCCCAAAGTGCCCTAGTCCACATGGACCGGGACGCCACCTATCTCAAGTGGTCAAACATCATCAGAGGAACCCAGAATAGGTCAGCTTGACCCGGTCCATGTGGTTTGAGTTGGTCAAATTGACCGGTATTAAAGGACATGTATAATATTTAAAAATTGAAAATAACAAATTATCACTAAAATATATATAAGTGCCCCAAAGTGCCCTAGTCCACATGGACCGGGCAGCCACCTATCTCAAGTTGTCAAACATCATCAGAGAAACCCAGAATAGGTCAGCTTGACCCGGTCCATGCGGTTTAAGGTGGTCAATTTGACCATTATTAAAGGACATGTATAATATTAAAAAAAGAATGAAAATATCAAATTATCAGTAAAATATATATAAGTGCCCCAAAGTGCCCTAGTCCACATGGACCGGGGAGCCACCTATCTCAAATTGTCAAACATCATCAGAGGAACCCAGAATAGGTCAGCTTGACCCGGTCCATGCGGTTAAAGGTGGTCAATTTGACCATTATTAAAGGACATGTATAATATTTATAAAAAAATGAAAATATCAAATTAGAGGGGGGCGTTTCCAAAACTGGTCTTTACCTTTAAAGCCCAAGATCAGTTTCGGGAAAGTAGCCGAATATATCTATAATATTGATCATTATTGTTGAATATGTTAAATAGGGCTTGTGTTGTAAAATCCGACGATAAGCCTCGTCTGAAATATCGGAAGAGAACCGCTGGTCGTAATACATGCACATAGCGTATGGGCGACATATCTGTCCCAATGGGACAGATATAAAATTTTACAAATATATCAGTTAGTAGGCGGTTTCTTGGCAAAAATTGGATGACCCTTTATTAGTATAATAATATTCTTTCACATTATTGGTAATAAGAGCTTCCATTTCATTTTTTGAGAGGGGGCGTTTCCAAAACTGGTATTTACCTTTAAGCGGCACATATACCCGTCTGACATTATACATGAGTGCCCCCCCCCCCCCGGGAAATCTAACTTATATAGCCACTAAATCTGACTTTTAGCCATTAAATCTAACCTATAGCCACTATAACCTGACCCTTAGACACCAAATTAGGGTTAGGGTTTAGGGTTAGTGTTAGGTTATGTTAGTGTATAAGACTATAGCAGTCACTGGGTGGGGTCTAATACACGAGTATAATTTATATGCCTTTTTTAATTTTTTTTACTTGATGCATACCCAGGTAGCAAGCCAACGTTGCTTTCACGTCAAACCATCGTTGACCACTTTTTTCGGCAACGTTGGTCCAACGTTGTCCGACAACGTTGGACCAACTTTGGTATCCAACCAGATTCCAACTTGCAAGGAATTGCGAGATCTTACATTAATCCAACGTTGGACCAACGTTGGTATCCAACCAGATTCTAACTTGCAAGGAATTGCGAGAATCCAACATTAATCTAACGTTGGACCAACTTTGGCATCCAACCAGATTTCAAATTCCAAAATCCATCGTTAATCCAACGTTGGATCAACGTTGGTTTCCCACTTCCAACGAGTTTCGAGATTCCAACGTTGGTCCAACGTTGGCTTGCTACCTGATTTCTTTGTTTTTAACCAAAAAAATGAGGGGAACCCCCCGGGTTCCGCGTTCCCTGACCATAATTTTTCTATCTAATCACTATTTTCAACAAAACATCACATGCACAAACATTTATTCAAAGCGGTTGAAATCGATGAGTGTTTTGAGAACACATTTTACATTCTGTGTATTTTTGTATTTCATGCTTATGTATTTCTTAGTTTTAAGCAAAAAATGTAACTGAAATCCCGAAATCCAGTAAGCTATAAAAAGGGGGAAATATGAAAAAAGAGACTTATGTCTTAAAATGTTTTTGATGAGAAGGGGACCCATGTCTAAAAAACTTTCTTGAAACAAAGTCAATCTTCCCAGCGGCACATCCCCGTTTACCCAATATATATATTTAAATGTGTTATACTCCATTTTTCTTTTTAAATATACATGTCCTTGAATAATGGTCAGTTTGACCACCTCAAACCACATGGACCGGGTCAAGCTGACCTATTCTGGGTTCCTCTGATGATGTTTGTCCACTTGAGATAGGTGGCTGCCCGGTCCATGTGGACTAGGGCACTTTGGGGCACTTATAACTATTTTACTGATAATTTGATATTTTCACTTTTTTTATATTATATTATACATGTCCTTTAATAATGGTCAAATTGACCACCTTAAACCGCATGGACCGGGTCAAGCTGACCTATTCTGGGTTCCTCTGATGATGTTTGACAATTTGAGATAGATGGCTGCCCGGTCAATGTGGACTAGGGCACTTTGGGGCACTTATATATATTTTAGTGATAATTTGTTATTTTCTATATTTAAATATTATACATGTCCTTTAATAATGGTCAATTTCACCACCTCAAACCACATGAACCGGGTCAAGCTGACCTATTCTGTGTTCCTCTGATGATGTTTGACAACTTGAGATAGGTGGCTGCCCGGTCCATGTGGACTAGGGCACTTTGGGGCACTTATATATATTTTAGTGATAATTTGTTATTTTCAATTTTTAAATATTATACATGTCCTTTAATATCGGTCAAATATTTTAGTGATAATTTGTTATTTTCTATTTTTAAATATTATACATGTCCTTTAATACCGGTCAATTTGACCACCTCAAACCACATGGACCGGGTCAAGCTGACCTATTCTGAGTTCCTCTGATGATGTTTGACCACTTGAGATAGGTGGCTGCCCGGTCCATGTGGACTAGGGCACTTTGGGGCACTTATATATATTTTAGTGATAATTTGTTATTTTCTAATTTTAAATATTATACATGTCCTTTAATACCGGTCAATTTGACCAACTCAAACCACATGGACCGGGTCAAGCTGACCTATTCTGAGTTCCTCTTATGATGTTTGACCACTTGAGATAGGTGGCTGCCCGGTCCATGTGGACTAGGGCACTTTGGGGCACTTATATATATTTAAGTGATAATTTGTTATTTTCAATTTTTGTGATATTATACATGTCCTTTAATAATGGTCAAATTGACCACCGTAAACCACATGGACCGGGTCAAGCTGACCTATTCTGGGTTCCTCTGATAATGTTTGACCACTTGAGATAGGTGGCTGCCCGGTCCATGTGGACTAGGGCACTTTGGGACACTTATATATATTTTAGTGATAATTTGTTTTTTTTTCATTTTTTTGAAATATTATACATGTCCTTTATTAATGGTCAATTTGACCACCTCAAACCACATGGACCGGGTCAAGCTGACCTATTCTGGGTTTCTCTGATGATGTTTGACAACTTGAGATAGGTGGCTGCCCGGTCCATGTGGACTAGGGCACTTTGGGGCACTTATATATATTTTACTGATAATTTGATATTTTCATTTTTTTTAAATATTATACATGTCCTTTAATAATGGTCAATTTCACCACCTCAAACCACATGAACCGGGTCAAGCTGACCTATTCTGTGTTCCTCTGATGATGTTCGACAACTTGAGATAGGTGGCTGCCCGGTCCATGTGGACTAGGGCACTTTGGGGCACTTATAAATATTTTACTGATAATTTGATATTTTCAATTTTTAAATATTATACATGTCCTTTAATACCGGTCAATTTGACCAGTTCAAACCACATGGACCGGGTCAAGCTGACCTATTCTGAGTTCCTCTGATGATGTTTGACCAATTGAGATAGGTGGCTGCCCGGTCCATGTGGACTAGGGCACTTTGGGGCACTTATATATATTTAAGTGATAATTTGTTATTTTCAATTTTTGTGATATTATACATGTCCTTTAATAATGGTCAAATTGACCACCGTAAACCACATGGACCGGGTCAAGCTGACCTATTCTGGGTTCCTCTGATAATGTTTGACCACTTGATCGAGATAGGTGGCTGCCCGGTCCATGTGGACTAGGGCACTTTGGGCACTTATATATATTTTACTGATAATTTGCTATTTTCTATTTTTAAATATTATACATGTCCTTTAATACCGGTCAATTTGACCAACTCAAACCACATGGACCGGGTCAAGCTTAACTATTCTGGGTTCCTCTGATGATGTTTGACAATTTGAGATAGATGGCTGCCCGGTCCATGTGGACTAGGGCACTTTGGGGCACTTATATATATTTTACTGATAATTTGTTATTTTCAATTTTCAAATATTATACATGTCCTTTAATACCGGTCAATTTGACCAACTCAAACCACGTGGACCGGATCAAGCTGACCTATTCTTAGTTCCTCTGATGATGTTTGACCACTTGAGATAGGTGGCTGCCCGGTCCATGTGGACTAGGGCACTTTGGGGCACTTATATATATTTTAGTGATAATTTGTTATTTTCTATTTTAAAATATTATATATGTCCTTTAATACCGGTCAATTTGACCAACTCAAACCACATGGACCGGGCCAAGCTGACCTATTCTTGGTTTCCATGATGATGTTTGACCAAATGAGATAGGTGGCTGCCCGGTCCATGTGGACTAGGGCACTTTGGGGCACTTATATATATTTTAGTGATAATTTTTTATTTTCAATTTTTTTGATGTTATACATGTTCTTTAATAATGGTCAATTTGACCACCTCAAACCACATGGACCGGGTCAAGCTGACCTATTCTGTGTTCCTCTGATGATGTTTGACAACTTGAGATAGGTGGCTGCCCGGTCCATGTGGACTAGGGCACTTTGGGGCACTTATATATATTTTACTGATAATTTGATATTTTCATTTTTTTTAAATATTATACATGTCCTTTAATAATGGTCAATTTCACCACCTCAAACCACATGAACCGGGTCAAGCTGACCTATTCTGTGTTCCTCTGATGATGTTTGACAACTTGAGATAGGTGGCTGCCCGGTCCATGTGGACTAGGGCACTTTGGGGCACTTATATATATTTTAGTGATAATTTGTTATTTTCAATTTTTAAATATTATACATGTCCTTTAATACCGGTCAATTTGACCAGTTCAAACCACATGGACCGGGTCAAGCTGACCTATTCTGAGTTTCTCTGATGATGTTTGACCACTTGAGATAGGTGGCTGCCCGGTCCATGTGGACTAGGGCACTTTGGGGCACTTAATATTAGTAATAATTTGTTATTTTCAATTTTGTTTAATATTATACATGTCCTTTAATAATCGTCAATCTGACCACCTTTAACCACATGGACCGGGTCAAGCTGACCTATTCTGGGTTCCTCTGATGATGTTTGACCACTTGAGATAGGTGGCTGCCCGGTCCATGTGGACTAGGGCACTTTGGGGCACTTGTATATATTTTAGTGGTAATGTGTTAATATTTTCAACTTTTTAAAAATAATATACATGTCCTTTAATAATGGTCAAATTGACCACCGTAAACCACACGGACCGGGTCAAGCTGACATATTCTGGGTTCCTCTAATGATGTTTGACCACTTGAAATAGGTGGCTTCCCGGTCCATGTGGACTAGGGCACTTTGGGGCACTTATATATATTTTAGTGATAATTTGTTATTTTCTATTTTTAAATATTATACATGTCCTTTAATACCGGTCAATTTGACCACCTCAAACCACATGGACCGGGTCAAGCTGACCTATTCTGTGTTCCTCTGATGATGTTTGACAACTTGAGATAGGTGGCTGCCCGGTCCATGTGGACTAGGGCACTTTGGGGCACTTATATATATTTTAGTGATAATTTGTTATTATCAATTTTTTTGAGATTATACATGTCCTTTAATAATGGTCAATTTGACCACCTCAAACCACATGGACCGGGTCAAGCTGACCTATTCTGGGTTCCTCTGATGATGTTTGACCACTTGAGATAGGTGGCTGCCCGGTCCATATGGACTAGGGCACTTTAGGGCACTTATATATATTTAAGTGATAATTTGATATTTTCATTTTTTTAAATATTATACGTGTCCTTTAATAATGGTCAATTTGATCACCTTAAACCACATGGACCGGGTCAAGCTGACCTATTCTGGGTTCCTCTGATGATGTTTGACCACTTGAGATAGGTGGCTGCCCGGTCCATGTGGACTAGGGCACTTTGGGGCACTTATATATATTTTAGTGATAATTTGTTATTTTCAATTTTTTTGATGTTATACATGTCCTTTAATAATGGTCAAATTGTACACCTTAAACCACATGGACCGGGTCAAGCTGACCTATTCTGGGTTCCTCTGATGATGTTTGACCACTTGAGATAGGTGGCTGCCCGGTCCATGTGGACTAGGGCACTTTGGGGCACTTATATATATTTAGTGATAATATGTAAATATTTTCCATTTTTTTAAATAATATACACGTCCTTTAATAGTGGTCAAATTGACCACCTTAAACCACATGGACCGGGTCAAGCTGACCTATTCTGGGTTCCCCTAAAGATGTTTTACGACTTGAGATAGGTGGCTGCCCGGTCCATGTGGACTAGGGCACTTGTATATATTTTACTGATAATTTGTTTTTTTCATTTTTTTTAAATATTATACATGTCCTTTAATTATGGTCAAATTGACCACCTTAAACCACATGGACCGGGTCAAGCTGACCTATTCTGGGTTCCACTGATGATGTTTGACAACTTGAGATAGGTGGCTGCCCGGTCCATGTGGACTAGGGCACTTTGGGGGCACTTATATATATTTTAGTTAAAATATGTGTTAATATTTTTCATTTTTTAGAATAATATACATGTCCTCTTATAATGGTCAGTTTGACCACCTTCAACCTCATGGACCTATTCTTGGTTCCTCTTACGATGTTTGACGGGGTTTGACCACTTGAGATAACTAGGTGGCTGCCCGTGCCATGTGTACAATTTTAGCGCCTTCATCGGAAGCACCCCCCCCCCCCCCCCTTGTGGATACGCCAATCAGAAATTATACAGCGTTTATTTCCTTATTATGTCTACGTCTTGAGGTAGAATGCTGGATAAATGACACATAAATCGACACAAAACAGGTAAAAAAGATAACTACTTTGAAATCATGACGATTATTTGAGCAATTGTCGGAGATTATAGTTGATTTTGAGTACGTTATACTTATGTTTAGTAGGGTACTCTTCACGAGCGCGTCACGGGCAGCTAGCGGCGTAGCGTGCCGACACCGGTAGCGCCGAATATCGAATAAGTAAACGAATATCCAATAAGGAAAAAGTAACCAACTTCAGCCCGGTCATAGCACAGGGTTTACCCTTTTCGCTGCATTCTCTTCCCACAATTTATTTCGATGCTTACGTCATTGGCTTTCTGAACGCCCATTCTACACGTTGATACCAAATTCGATACGCGACTCTTTGGACAAAATCTTGTGAAAGAAGGTCTTTTTCACCTGCTGTTTTTCGCCAAAATGGATTTTGAGCTATTCGGGATGCCGTTTATAAGGTAAGTTTTCGATATTTCGAAAATTTTGTATGTGAATGATGATAATTTATCTGAATTCTACATACTTTTATCGATCGTTTCATACCTTTTTTCTTGTGTGCGAGTGTTGATAGTTGTTGACATGGACATTATGCATGGTTTTTCAGTCCCGATATACAGTAACTCAGGTGAGCGCTACGCTACAGCGTAGCGCTCAGGGTCGGGCTCATAGTGCCCCCGATTTTTTGCGGTAATGTGCACAATAAGTGTGCTTAAAATTATAGATATGATACGGTACTTACCACCGTGTAGATGATACATATGTTATGCAACTATGGGGTGGATCAGAATGATGATTTTTCGCTCCATTCCGCATCAAAATGAGTGATTTATGCACCTCCTCCACTTCTATCTGTGTTGTACCGCGACTTAGGAACGAGCGATGATCAGGCGAACGCGCGGGTACGGTCTCCATTCATGTACCGCGCCCGCCGAATAGATGGCAGATCTGACTCGCGCGTTTAGTGGTCGTACGGTAATCGATCGTTCAGAAGTCGCGATACAACACAGATAGAAGTCGATGATGTGCATAAATCACTAATTTTGATGCGAAATGGAGCGAAAAATCATCATTCTGATCCACCCCATAGTTGCATAACATATGTATCATCTACACGGTGGTAAGTACCGTATCATATCTATAATTTTAAGCACACTTATTGTGCACATTACCGCAAAAAATCGGGGGCACTATGAGCCCGACCCTGAGCGCTACGCTGTAGCGTAGCGCTCACCTGAGTTAGATATACAGTAGCTATCGTCGTACTTTTTTGTGCATGCACAGTGGAGCGCTCTGGCACGTGTGCGTGGGGCGAGCCTCATAAATATTCATATGATTTTCATGCGCAAGCGCACTTCGGCTGTACCGGCGCTCGGCAAAGCGATATAATGGGAATACACGATGAATGGGACAGCGGGCTATGTGTATTACTAGTTTAGGCTTTAGCGTATATTGGGAGTAAATGGTCCAGGTGACTGGACTATGATGTACTTTAGTAGATGTGTTCCTATACAACTTTACAAGATCAAGACATCGACAAGTACAAGTAGAAACAAGCACGTCAACTAACAATACACACAATGTCCTTATAGCACAGAGTACATATACAATGCATGTGTTGGCGTGTACACTAATACCGCTACATATGCGTTGTCAATGTATTGCTTACGACGCACACCATTCACACGAAGCAGACGGGTCCGATATCCGACACGCACTCGGCGTCTGTCTTTTGTTTTAAAAAACGCCCCAAAACTCCAAAAGACACATAACAGGTAACAAAACTCACCAAAGCCCCGTGCTCTTCCAAAAGTGGTTCAACTCAGCAATCTTGTCATCACAAGATATCACAAACGCATATTTTTCTGGCGATGAAAGACAAATTTGGATGAAGAACATAAACAAGAGCAGACGATCCATTTTTCTAAATGCAAAAGAGGGCGCACTACCTTTATTCATTCTTCAATCTGCCACCAACTATGAGGTCGAGGGGAGCTGAGGGGGGGGGGGGGGGGGGGAGGCATAGAACTTATAGAAGTCTAACTGCCATGACTGCCGTTGTATGCATGGGTGCTGTGGCCTTCACCGGAATCAATACATAAACTGCCATTCATTATTAATTACGAGCTCTTCTTCCTCAACATCCCTCATTAAATACATTATTTGAAAATCCTCATTATGACTTGTATTAATCGTTCCCTTTTTATATTTTTTGCTGACTGAGCTCATTGAGCCTTAATGGAGGTTTATGTATTTATTGACCACAACATGCAGATACATCTGAAACTGTTTGGCGTACAATAAGAATGGATTTGACTGCATACAACTTTTTTAACTTTACAAAATACATGTAGCCTACAACGCGAAATGAAATGAAATGAAATGAAATGAAATGAAATGAAATGAAATGAAATGAAATTTATTTATTTCTCATGTCACCCATGGATGGGTATTGGAGAAAAAGGAAACAGTCAATTTCAAAATATCGATAAATATATACAATATTTACACAGTATGTACAAGTTAGGAACCAATTAAATTGGTAACGGTAAACAAACAAAATAAAGAACAATAATGATAGTAAAAGTAGTACTATAACAATATATATATGGTAATAATAATTATATTACAATGAGTACAAATATATAAAAGTAAATAGTAAGTGAAATATCAATACAAAAAAAATAAACGTAATTAAATATGTATATTTGATTGGGCAACTAAAAAAATTAATATTATTGTTGATAATAAGATCGTCATTTACAAGCTTCAAGCTATTTTATAATGAACTAATTTATGAGAAATTCCTGACGATAAGACTACAAAATTTAGCAAGGTTTATCATGGTAGAGTAATTAGTAGAATTAAATAATTCATTCATCTTCTCAATGTTAGGGCGTTTTCTATACTGCTTAGTCAGATGCCTTTTTCTTTCCACTTCGAAAAGAGGGCATTCAAAAAGATAATGGTATTCATCACCAATTTTCTGTTGATCACAACGCGGACAAAGGCGATTTGATCTTTCAATATTATTGTATCTGCCAGCTACAATCGGTAACTTGTGATTACCACATCTAAATTTAATCATCATTGTCCTCAATTTCAAAGGTATCTTTGTAAGATAAGCTTCCAATTCGCAAGTTCCTTTGAAAATACGATAATTTATGCACAGTGAATTTGTGTTTACTTCATAGTGCCAATTCTGGGAGTAAATCAATATCAAACGTTGATTTATTGTATTTTGTATCCAATTCAATGAGTATTTGGCACAATCATTCCATAAGTATGACATTCCAGTTTTGTCAAGAATCAATTTAATCTTTTTCAACCAAGGAGAGAAGTATATTTCTTTATCATAAAGCTGTTTTAACAGCGCATATATTACTTGACTAAGCTTCTTTGATGGACCACATTCTAGCCGTGCCCAAAAATTAATCATTCGCGATTCTATTAATCTAAATATGGAATGTCTTCCAATCTCACCATACGCCATGCAGACGGCAGTACTTTTCCCAACTTTTAACAGCTTCTTATAAAAACGTGTACAAAACAACTCTATTTTTTTCAAATTTGATTCTAGGCCCCATAACTCACTGCCATAAAGGAGGATTGGCATAACTAATTTATCAAAGAGGTCTAACTCTAAATCAATAGGTAGGCTTAATCTTGACGCTTGTAGAATAAGACTGTATAAAGCCTTTCTAGCTTGTGTTATCTGTTTGTCCTGTGCTTCCATAAATCGACCATTATAATTGAATACTGTTCCAAGATAAGTATATTTACTAACTACTTCCACTTCACTATTTCCAATAGTAAATGTTGGCATTCTCCTAACTTTGCCTCGAGAGAAGATCATTATTTTAGTTTTATCGACATTAACGTTTAAATCATTTAAATTACAATACTCATAAATCGCATTGAGGGAGTTTTGAAGCTCCTTTTCATTGGTAGCCAATACTACAGTGTCGTCTGCATACAAGAGAGTAAACAATTTAAAGAACACCCCTACAGATTCTGATTTATTCGCAATGCCATTAGGTAATATATCAATTCCATTGCTTTTCCCAGCAATAAATGAATTGAAATCATTTAAGAAAGTCGCAAAAAGAAGTGGCGAAAGATTATCACCTTGCCTAACTCCAACTTCACAATCGAACACATCAGATTTATCTTTACCATTCATCACAAATGATTTTGCGTTTGTATAGATATTCTGGACTATCTTAAGAAATTTACCATTTACATTATGCCTCAATAGCTTTTCCCATAACAAAAATCTATTAACAGAATCAAAAGCTTTTTTGTAGTCCACAAAAACACAATATATCCGCCTTCTGTCTGAAAGATACAAATCTATTAATGAATGCAAAACGAATGTATGATCAACAGTTGAATACCCTTCACGAAATCCTGCTTGCTCTTCTCCAAGCAAGTAATTTACATCATAATAATTCGTCAGACGTTCATTCAATATTGAAGTAAATAATTTTCCTAAACAACTTAAAAGCGTAATCGGTCTATAGTTATTAGGGTCGGTTTGTTGACCTTTCTTTTTATAAATTGGGCGGATAATACCAATAGACCAATCGGAAGGCACAATGCCACTTTCAAAATTCAAATTAAATAGCTTTGTAATTAAAGACAACATCGACTTGCTGCTATTTTTTAAAAATTCATTTAAAATACAATCACATCCTGAGGCCTTATTGTTCTTTAATTTTAGCATGTGTGTTTTCACTTCGTCCTCTAAAAATTCAATATTTAATTCATCATTAGGAGCATGAGGAACATGAGTTTAATGAGTGTCATCAAAATGAGAATCGTTAGACATCGATTGCTTTAATCTATATAAATTTTCAAAGAACGATTTAAAATTATCAATGTCTACAGGGTTAGGACGTGCTTCTTGATGAGCCCCTTTCTTCAATACTTTCCAATATTCTTTCGGGTTACTTGAGCGAAGCTTTCTAAGATTTTCATGCATTTCCTTACAAAACTGGCTTTTCTTACATTTTATAATTTGTTTGTATTCCTTCCGTAAATTATCCAGTTCTTGCTTTAAACCTTCCTTCAAAAATTCATTCCTAGCTTTTTTCATTCGATTTTTCAATCTAAAAATGTCTTTTCTTAAATTCTGACATTGCATATCAAACCATGGTTCATTTTTCTTTACACCCTTTCTTAATGAATGGCGTTTGACATTTTTGCGCAAAATTCCAATATTCTCCGCAGATTCAAAGAAAATAGACTTTACCGCTTCCAAAAATGTATTAATCTTTTCAATATCAACATGTTCATTGGATAAACGTAATGAATCAACATTTGCAGACAAACGATTTACTTTTTCAACATCAAGATTTTTACAAAAATCAGCAGCAAGAGCGTTGTCCCATTTTACCGAGATCAAAGGATCCCTTTCAGTTTCCCTGTCTAAGAAAGTGTTCAAATTTTCAACCAATTTGCGACTCTCATGTTTCAAACATAAACAAATAGGATTGTGTTTATCAGACATCAACTTTTCAAAATCATCAACAACGAAATCGTTTATGGACGAATAGAGATCGTCTGTAACTATGCAATAATCAATAACACTAGAGTTTGCACATGTGAAATTTCCCACGCGTGCATCCAAGCCTATACGTCCATTTACGACAAACATATTTAAACTTTTACACATGTCTAACAAACGTTTTCCATTTTCATTAACGGTATTGTCTTGACTATTTCTGAGTGGTGGTGTAGCCATAGGTTCTTCTATTTCAAATAATTCATCTTCCATAAAATCATCAAGAGTACCTATGCGTGAATTAAAATCACCAGTTAAACAAATAGGTACATCATATTTACCTTTCAAATAAACAATATCGTCCGAGATAGTTTCGAAAATGTCCGATGTATGATACTTGGACCCTTCATGGGGAATATAAACACTTCCTAATATAAAAGTAAAACCCAATGCCCGCTCATCAATTAATAACCATAATACGGATTCAGCGGTTAGGCCGGATTCAAGATGTGTTACGGCATCAGTATACGCATCTTTAAAAACCACGCATAAGCCATGGTACCCTCCTAGTTTATGTTCCTTTGATACTTTACGTTTAGTTACAACATTTAAACCGCTAGGAAAATCCTCCTTCTCCAAAACGTCTGCCTTTGTTTCAGAAAAACACATAAAATCAAAATTGTCCATGTATTGGGTTAAAATCCTAAATCTAACTTACTTCTGATACCACAAACGTTTAATCCTAAAATATTAATAGTGCTTGTCCTACTAACTACTCTACCACTAGAGTCAACTAGAGTCTTATCATAGTTTGTTGTGCCCGCGTCGTCCTATCCGTAAAATGCCTGGATCTCTTCTTCACTCCAACCCAGATGAAACAGATCGTGTGGGCTGTCGATGACGACCTTTCGGTCCCCATTCCTCGTCTGTTGAATGCAGTTTATCTTGCCATCGATGCACCAAACCTTGCTGATCGACGAGTCCTCTCGCACCTTCCTCAGCATCCTGGCTCGTAGTGGCGTCAGATCTTCAGACAGGTAGACGCGTCGCATCCTCTCTGATGACTTGAGATGCCGCTTGTTCACCATGCACCGCACTTTTGTTTCGCGTCTCACGAACTTCGCTATGATCGGTCTGGGCATTCCTTTCCTCAGCGCAGGCAGACGGTGCGAGACGCTGATGTCCTCCCTCCTGAGGTCCACATTCATCTCCTTTGCCACCTCGATCACCTGTCGGGTAGTGTCTTCGCCCTCTGCCTCAGGCACATTGTATAGGCGAATGTTCTCTCGGCGTCCATATTGCTCTAGCCTGTCGACGTCGAACCGCAGCCTGTTCTGTGAAGCCCTGTCGTCACTGGCTGGTTTCTGCAGCCTCTGCATCTCTGCGAAGCAGTACACTATAACAATTAAAAATAAACTGGCTAATATCAATATACAGGAAATTCAATGATAGAATGCAACTACAGCGTTGAGCTAGCGTAAGGTGAACCAAAACGGTGTTTCATCAAAAATCATTAAGGAGGGGTAGTACAAAGAAATCATGATTGATTGTTCATACTTTATCAATGAGTTTATTATAACCTAAATCAGAGTATCAAACGAAACGCTTAGTGTAACTGAGTTGACTAAAGGACAACTTTAGTTATAAAAAGGATGATCCCCTTCCACCTTGATAAACATGAAAATACTAGCAACCAGCTGGTATTTTGTTTTGATTCACCACATGATATTTGATGATGCTCTTTTGAAAAAAAAGTAAACAGACGCATCCATTCATGATGGAACAAAACACGGCATACTTGGACATGAGCAGTTTTTTGCATGACTTTGGATAATCATTCTTCGATAAGTGTATATTTTCGACCATCGTGAGGTCGTGAAAATCAAAACTGTTTCTCCACTTTCTTTCTGTGTGTTTAATATATGTTAACATCTGTAGATTAGGGAAATATTGTTTGGCGCGATTTTTAATGGGGCTATGTAATATTTTTATTTTTTTTATTAACATGTACACTGTTAATGCGTCATCTCCGTCACAACATTTTTGCACAACTAGATCGTCGCATTTTAACTGAAGAACATAATTCACTTCTTATTCAATCTTTGTTTGGAAAGAAAGGGTGACTGTGAAAAGAAAAAAAAAACATTGGTCAACCATAATCACATTTTTTTTCTCTAGAGCCACCATTTATACTTGCCTTGCTGAATAAATAGTGAATTTTGCCAAATAGTTTTGCTTTCAATCAGTGTGATGAAATTTTCTCAGGAAATTAGGATGAAGAGAGGTACATGATTATGAGTAAATAGATCGCTAAAAATACCAATACAAATATTTTTTACCAGAGTTTAATCTTTGTTGAAATTTATGCATTTGAACTCAGCGTGACGGAGATGACTGAAGCGTGACGGAAATGACTGAAGCGTGTATTTAACATGTTTAAGAATACATTATAATCACATGTTATATAATAATCTAAAATTCATGCAAACTAAGCTTTGTCATAGAATATTTGTCAATTTTGAACAACATTGTGTGTCAATTAACTGAGTTGACAATCCAACTAAAACTCATCATCTCAGTCACAAACGAGCCGTGACGGAGATGACGCGTGACGGAGATGACTATCAGACACATTTAAAGCGCCGATAGCTAATGACAATGTATTTAATACAAATGAGCGATAGTGATGTATGGTTGTTCCGTGGGCACATTCATACAAATGATTAGAAATTCAATCTAACATCTTCATCTAGCTAATATCAATCGTTCGGAGATGATAATCATCATCTCCGTCACGAAAAAAACGTGACGGAGATGACATTCAGACACATTTAAATCGCTGATAGCTTATAGCAATGTATATGCAATACAAATAAGCGATAGTGTTGTATAGTAATTGTTCCGCGGGCACATTCATACAAATGATTAGAAATTCAATCTAATATCTTTATCTAGCTAATATCAAGCGTTCGGAGATGACGCTTAATAAAGGTACGGACCTGGTTTTTGACAAAGATCTCAAAAAAACAATGTTACTTACCTATAGACCGGGGAAAAAACGTGTCTCTTCTTTCTACTACCTAGTCACCCGACATGTTGCCACCACGATCACTCATATTTAGCATATTTGTGTACCGTAGATGACGGACTCAAAATGCGTGACGGAGATGACGCAAAATATCGGGACACACAAAACAGATTCCTTTTAAAAAAATTTTTTTTAATCGTTGCATGTGTGCGTATTTAATCTTGGTATTCGTAGTCAACTCATAAAATTGAATTTATTAAGGTATTATTAGGACAAAAAATATGCATCTTTTTTGAAATGCTATATTATGATATTTGCCATCGGGACATGCGAGTTTGAGGGGGGTGGAACATTTAAAAAAATAATATTAAAAAAAGTATAAGAGTTATCACTTTACTCTTTTTTGTATTAGTTGATTTTTTACTTACTTGTAAGTCAACACAAAGAGATAACAACAAAAAAGCTTTAATTTTTTTTCTATGCGACACCAAAGTAGCGGGACGCAAAACTATACACTTATCGAAGAATGACCCAATAACGTCGCGTTCGGTGAGGCGATATTTCCAACAGTACAAACATTATTTTTATAATTTGGGATTTATCAACTATCAAAGTCCGGTTTCCTTGTTTTGTTTTACTCGCACTATACAGGGTGACCCCCCAAAAATCGGAACGGGGCACTTCCCAAAATAAAGTACACTCTAAAAACACCCGGGTCAGAATTGACCCGGAAAAGAGTCCGTTGGGGCCACACTCCGTTCAGGGTCAAAAAATGACCCGGAATAGGGTCATGAAGACCCGGAATGGGTTCACATCTGACCCCATTCCGAGTCATTTTTTGATCCGGAATGGAGTGTGGCCCCAACGGACTCTTTTCCGGGTCAGTCTGACCCGGGTGTTTTTAGAGTGTAACAGAATGATAATGTTAATCTGATAGAGTGTCTTAATTTTCCAATAAAAACGATACCAAGATCAGTATTTTTGGTTATGTAGTTTTTGATTTATGGCGCTCTGAGTAACACCATGTCAGGTTCCCATTTTTGTCAATTTTTACCAAGTCAGTGCCTGATAAATCGCACCATGACCATTCTCTCGGCACACGGCTGAATGCACACTAGCTATAACAATGGCGCACGTATAATTGCTCGTTGTTCGAATGCTATATGACACGCAGTAAGTGCGGTTTATCAGGCACTGACTTGGTAAAAATTGGCAAACTGGGCCTGACATGGTGTCACTCAGAGTAGAGCGCCGCCATAAATCAAAAACTATATGTACTATATACACAACCAAAAATACTGATCTTGGTATCGTTTTTCAATGGAAAACACACACTATTCGATGAACATAATACTTAGTTGTGTTACATTATTTTGGGAAGTGCCCCGTTCCGTTTTTTGAAGCTACCCTGTATAGTGCGAGTAAAACTGAAAAACAAAAACGAAACCGGACTTTGACAGTTGATAAATCCAAAATTATAAACATAATTAGATGTTTATATTGTTGGCCATTATCATACATTTTGATCGCTTTACGCCTCACCGAACGCGACGTTATTATCCAAAGTCATGCAAAAACGTAGTGTTCGAATGCTATACAGGCAGTAGGCTAAGTGCGGTTTATCAGGCACTGAATTGGTAAAAATTGCCAAAATGGGAACTTGACATGGTGTCACTCAGAGCGCCCTCAAAAACTACACGACCAAAATGACTGATCTTGGTCATCGTTCTTCACGTTCCGTTGTTTTGGGCCACCCTGTATAGTGACCCCCGGGGGTGCATGGCCATGGGCAAAGCAAAAGTTCCCCCCATTCCCCCCCACCCCCCCCCCCCCCCCCCCCGTGATCGACGCTCACATGTACCATAATGATTGATAAATTATGAATTATGTTGCATCTGTGGAAGCACTGTACTGATGGGTGGATATTGAAATCAAGACAGAGTTGTCGCTTCAAGCCTTCATTTCTTGAATTGATAAGGTAATTATCTACTTAGTATATTAACTCCAATAATCTAACCATCACTGCCCACCCTTTGATAGCTTATACAAATGTGGACATTGAGAAAATCTAAGTATTTTGGATCTCGGAACAACTGTGGTAGCACACTGCGGCCGCACACCATCATCAGCGGGGAATGATAGAAAATGTGGCCACAACTCGGGGGACGCTAAGTGTAGAGGACTGTCATATATCTGCTGTCCGCTCAATTATAACGCGCATATCTTCCACTTTCGCATCAAAATAACAATAGTGTTATGCGGAGATCAATCTTCCGCCTGCATTTTTTTGTTTGCCGATTCCTCCCTCAATTTTCCAGCAAATGCATACAACTTTACAAGCTTTTGTTTATGTCATCCACAATTCTTATATTTGATAATAGGCAATATCGTGTATTAGGCCCCACCACTGCTATACTGTATACACTTATGTAGCCAACTTATAGCCACTAAATCTGACCTATAGCCACTAAATCTGACCTATAGCCATTAATCTGACCTATAGCCACCAAATTAGGGTTAGGGTTAGGGTTAGGGTTAGGGTTTAAAGGGTTATAGGGTTAGGTTCTATATGAATACAGTATAGCAGTGGTGGGGCCTAATACACGATTATGACTGATAATAATTACCGACTCTTGTTTTGAAGACCGCAAAATGTAGAAAACAATAAAAATTTCTCGTCCGTTTTCCGTACCGATGCATCCTACCACACGGCATTCAATTGTTGAATGATATGCAACCAGGCGCGCCGGAAGCAGTTTTGGATTGGGGGGGGGGGGGAAACCCTAAGGAGGCTCACGATTTATGTGTTTAGGGGCTCATGCCCAATCGCACTCACAACTTTGAGCCAGAGGTGAGAGCGAGACATTGCGAGGATAAAGCGACCAAGCCCGAGGGAGCGAAGTGACTGAGCGGTGTCCCCCCCCCCCCCCCTCCCCCCCCCCATGGTAGGGAGCTTTTGCATTTTGGGACTTGAAATTGTGCAATCTGGTGCATAAAAACATGACCCAACAACAGCAAAAAATGAGTCCCGAGGCAGCGGAGCGACCGAGGGTTGGGGCAGAGCCAGAGGGGGAGGGTTTGGGACCCCCTCCCTCCCACAGGGAAGATTTTGCATTTATATACTTGAAATGGTGCAATCTGGGGCATAAAAACATAAACCATATATATGCCACATTTGTATGATCCAACATCATAGCTTACAGCCAAAATTGAGTACCGAGGGAGCGAAGCGAACGAGGGCTGGGGCAGAGCCAGAGGGGGAGGGTTTGGGAGGGGGTATCCCCCTCCCACGGGGAAGATTTTGCATTTATATACTTGAAATGGTGCAATCTGGTGCATAAAAACATAAACCATATATATGCCACATTTGTATGATCCAACATCATAGCTTTCAGCCAAAAATGAGTCTCGAGGGAGCGAAGCGACAGAGGGCTGGGGCAGAGCCAGAGGGGAAGGGTTTGGAAGGGGGCATCCCCCTCCCACATGGAAGATTTTGCATTTATATAATTGAAATGGTGCAATCTGGTGCATAAAAACATTAACCATATGCCACATGATCCAACATCATAGCTTACAGCTAAAAATGAGTCCCGAGGGAGCGAAGAGACCGAGGGCTGGGGCAGAGCCAGAGGTGGAGGGTTTGGGAGGGGGTATCCCCCTCCCACGGGGAAGATTTTGCATTTATATACTTGAAATGGTGCAATCTGGTGCATAAAAACATGAACATCATAGCTTACAGCCCAAAGGGAGTGAAGCGATCGAGGGTAGCTGGAGCAGAGCCAGAGAGGGAGGGTTTGGGAGGGGGTATCCCCCTTCCATGGGGAAGATTATGTGTATTACAGGGTGCAGTGCATGCAACAACCAGTGCGATGCGAATCGGACCTGGCGCTGATTTTCCTTGTTTTTGCACGCATTTTCGCGATGTTCTCAAATTCCTTGCAGTCACGTAAGTAGAGGAAATAGATTAAGGTGAAGTTTAGGTTGGATCTAAATAAATTGAGCTTTGCCGCTGCTCTCCTTTTTGCGCTAGCTACCAGACCACTACTTGATGTCTGCCAGGGGACTGGCTGACCAAGCGCATGCGAGTGGCCGCTGACAATATCGTACAAATGACTGGCAATATTTTGGCGTGCTGTTATTTTCGCGTCTCTGTACTGACTCGCGAAATTCGCGAAAACAAAACCCTTGCAAAATTAACAGCTTATACAGTAGCGTAAATTGCGTGTAAATGGTCCAGGGGGCAAGGGCCCGATTACGGACCAGCGACATTTACCATGGTAATTTGCATCATTGGCTCTAACTCATTGATGTCAATATGCTAGAATTGCATACAAATCAACAGAACGTAACAGAGCACAGTCAGTAAAAATATTTTGTGAAGTGCCCCCCCATACCAACACTCAACTATCCCTTTAAACCTTTAAGATATTAGTTAATAAGCAAAATAGTAGCAATTCTCTTTATTTATAATATAGGTTATTAGTTGGTGTATTGTAAACAATCAATTTTGTATTTATTTAGATTCCATTTGTTCTTGTTTTTCATCAGAGAGGAGTTTCTGACATGGACAGAAACCTTCTTACATGTGATGATGCCAGAAACGATACGATCACTAGCCTGAGAGTGAAGATGGAACCATGTGATCCACCATCACATGACCAATTAGCTGCGTCTGACAAGGACAATTGCCTTCATCTGTACATCTGAGTATGCCAGAGACACTGAGATCAGAGTTACGATGGAACCACCTGATCCACCGTCACATGATCAAGAGACTGAGTCTAACAAGTACGATTGCTTTGATCTGTCTGAGGATGCCAGAGACACTGAGATCCGAGATCAGATGGAACCACCTGATCCACCATCACATGACCAATTAGATGCGTCCGACAAGGACAATTGCCTTCATCCATCTAAGGATGCCAGAGACACTGATGTCAGAGTGAAGATGGAACCACCTGATCCTCTGGCACATGGTCAAGTGTCTTTCAGTTTCTTGTCAGAGGAGATCAAACAGGAGGAGGATGGCCATAAAAGAGGTAAGATAAAATCATCAGTGTCCCGTATGCACACTCCCTGAAATGCAAGAAACAACAAAACCACCCATTCATTAGTTTTATATTGTTATACGCCAGTCACACTGCCAAGCAAACCAATTGAAATTTGGCAAGATCTAGGTCATTACGGATGGTGTCACTTGGCTGTCAGTATTTTCAACTTCTACTCTTTATCAAGTTTCCTCAAGTTTTAACTGATGGTTCTTCTTAAAGCCAAATGACAGTTTTGGGAAAATTACCAAAAATAATTTTTTGGCCAAACTAATTGATTATTCACAACTTAGGGCTTGTGGGGAAAAATCTGAACCTTAGTATCGTAAATTTAGAAATATTAGTTAAAATGTTTGCCGCTGACATGGGCCTAAATTCACCACCATGCAGTTCGGCCCATCTACACTGGCTTAGCTAAGCCTAAATGCTCGTTCACATTCGGAGCGAACACGGTTCAGCATTTGCCATCTATAGCATTGCTCGCAGCTGTTTAATTGTGTCAATGCATTGACAGTTTTAATTTCAAACATTTTTTGCTCAAATATTCTATTTCAATGCAGTTTTTGTCTGAATCTTTAAATTAACAGATAAGTGATATATATTTTTTCACATGGTTGGTGATAAAAGCGTATTTGTTAATTTTTGTGGGTTGGCGTTTCCCAGTACTGTCATCATCTGCTGCTAAATTGCACCAGCAACACAATAACAGGATGGACTTCCCTTCAAGTATGATCAAATTTCAAATTATATATTTCTAATAGTAAATATATAATCCATTGCGGATATAGTATCGGAAATAATATCGCTAACTCGTTTGTCTCGCAATGTATGGTCAAACTAGGAATCTAAAAGATCATGACGTTTCATGATCTGAAATTGATACGTAGATATGAGCGTTGTAGCAAGAAGGTGGCTCTGTTCTACCGTGGGTTGGAATCAGCCGTTGGGGGCCGGTTGGTCGGGGTAGTGTCATGGCGACGTATCGTACGCTGGTTCGGCAGGCGGGCCGCACCAGTGTTCCGTTGATTGGTTGAGTGCCCATGTGCACCGGCCAATCGACGCGATCCGTTGTTGACCTATCAGGAACGCACTCGCTTATGCGAGATTGTGAGTTGGGAGCCACGGTAGAGCATAAAAACCGATTGTCTACATTAGATTATATCATTTGACAAAGTGTTGCAGCGGCACACGAAACGTCATAATCTTTTAGATTCCTAGTTTGACCATACATTGCGAGACAAACGAATATCACTAGCGATATTATTTCCGATATTTCTAGTTTCCTATTTTTTCTTCTTCTTCTTCTTCAGATGCTGACGGCAAGCATTCAGATGGTAAAAACACTTTCTGGTTGAAAAGAGAGCCATCATTGGCCACTGGAGGGGTCGAGAGTACAGTTCCCAATCTGAAGACGGCCAAGGTTGTGCTACAGAAACAAGATATTAGGAGCATCCCCAAATACTGTCACAAGCAACTGCAAGCTAGCAGTGAGGTACAGGAACATGCCATTGAATGTGATGCTTGGAGGGCAGATGAAACGGATGCTACGGCAATTGTTCTTCCGCAGTCCGAGATAGATACTGAAGCAGACATCCAAAACGAGGAGACCTTCCAAACCGAGGAGACCTTTCGGCCAACAAATTGTGGAACATATGAACCTCTTGAACGTGTAAGAACAGATACAGGTGAAAGACATTTCAGTTGCAGTGAATGTTCAAAAGCTTTCTCTGACGAAGGCTGGCAGAAGGCATGGGACGACAATATGTACGTGCCGAACTTGAAGTGGCTGAAGTCTGATGGCCCTCACGGCATCTTTGAGGAGCCACAGCAGTATGGTTCGGGCAAGGGCCAGACTTCAACAAGGACCATTCTGAAGAACAGAATGGAGTTTCATCCACCCCCTCTCCCTACATCCCTAAAAGGAACTCTCCTATCAATGCATGCGTTCTTTAGTACTCCAGTTTACTTCTGGAGGCCTGTGGGGGTTATGGGTATGAAGATCAAGTGCCCAAACCCCACGTGCCCTGCCCCACCAGACAGCTTCCTCACCAGAGCTGGGTACGCACCGGTTGCTAGGCAGGTGTGTGGGCTGACGTATGACTACACGCTCCTGACAGAACGTCTGAAGTGCCACCATTGCCAGGGTAAGCAGGACAAGTCTGTGCAATCCAGATGGCATGCCACCTGCCCCAGCATCGTCATGCAGCTAGCCCCAGCAGTGCGTAAGATGTGCCCAGCCATCCTCGTTGGGAAGCGAGCTGTCGACAGGAGCGTCGTCTTCTTCCTGTTCGATCGGCTGGACTCTGTATCGTTGTCCACGGTCCATCGCATGGTGCAGCGAGGCCATGATGACTGGTATGCTGTTCGAAGGGGTCTGTATCAAACGCTGTTGATGGAGGCACATACTGCTGGGTCAACCTTAACATCACAGCGTGGAATCCTTCCCTTCGCCACATACCAGTATACACCTCCCATGCCACCTTCTCCGATACCATCTCCCAGGACCCTTCGGAGGGCTCATCTTCTGGTGGAGATGGAGAAGATCTGCACATACCGAGACTCCATCCTCAGCACGACAGGGGAAGTACTGTCAATTGGTGGTACAAAGCAGGTGTGTATTTATCTTATCACTGGTACTCTTAAGTAAAATGATGATGAACTTTGATTATACAATCAATATATGTCATTCTGTCTACAAAATACATACAGTACAAACATAATGGCCCCATTGCATTAACTTTGCGTTTAAACACAAATCAGACAAATCAAACGCAAGTCCTTAATGCCTTATTCAGATTGATTAAAAATCAATTTGTGTTTTAATTTTTCTGAATTGCGTTCAAATGCAAGTTTTATGCAACGGGGTGAATGTCACTCATTTACAAGCATTCATTATTTTAACTGGCAATTTTAAGGAATGGAAAATGATGATTGCTATTCATGTTTATTAGTTGATTAATGAATTTTGTAATTTTATTCCTTTTGTTTCCCATGCAGGTTCTGAAGAAAATATACGGTGATGGTCAGGGCACCATGCAGTACCTCGCCAGTATATTGAATGAGTGGGGCAAGTTTGTTACGACTGTGGTGGTGGCCTCGGAGTCTGAGGAGGCATACTCAAGGATGGCAAGGGGTATGGTTGCCCGTTTCCAAAGGGCCAATGCTCCTCCAGTAAAAGTGCTGTATGCGGACAACAATTGTTGTAGGTATGTCATATTTGTTATGTTATTAAGATATTATGAAAATAAGAAATATACTGGAATAGTACTCTTTCAGTTCTAATGTCAGCAATAAGCACAGTTTAACATTTAAAAGTATCTTCTTTTTTTCACTCTATTTTGTTTCCTGTATTCCCTAGGTACTTCACAGTCCCATGCTGGGTGGGATGACGATGAGAAACTCAGATCAAACACGACATCAATAATCCGTTCACATCATTTCACATTTTATTTATTTATTGATTGATTTTATTTGTAAAAATCTTTTCAGGGATGGCGGTGCATCATGGTACGAGACCCTATTCCAACCCTGGGTCGACGATGGTATGGTGGTCCGGCTGGACATTCGCTACTGGCTGCAGCGATGGGATGCTGTCGTCATCAAACAGAGCCATGCCAAATATGGCATCTTCATCAGCGCTCTGGCAAGAGCCATCCTTGCATACAACAAAAAGGACATGGGTCTCCTCATCAGGGCCATCAAGAATGGCAACCCGGACAAGTACGGCAACCTGCGTGATGAGGAGATGCTGTCCTTTGTCAAGCCGTACCAAGTCGCATCTTATGTACGCCGTGTCACACGTGGTGTTCAGGTGAGTCATTTGATGACATAAATGGTACCCTGGGGTACCAAACGAAAATCCGCCATTTTGTTTAATTATTTATTTATTTTTTAGGGCTGTACTGAGGTATAGCGTGCATACAAGCGCGCGCTACACTGCATGCACAACGCAATACGGTTGTACTTCGAGTGGACAAAAGATGGCGCTACACAACGCGGGATACCGGGGTACAACGGTACTCCGGGGTACTGCGTGTGTCATTATTTGCAAACTTCATAAATTAAAAATCATTATTGTATTTATTTAGCAATCATTGATTTTGTAACCATATTCATTTTTTTTCTTTGTGCAATAGAACTGTCAGGATTACTGAGTATTTACTAACTCAAATTTATTACCCCCCCCCCCCCCCCCCTCATTTTTGCTAGCTTTACAGGGAGTAGTCAGAGTCAAGATCCTTCAATTTAATACCTCACATACTGACAATTTTTTACTGGTATATTTGTTATTTTTGTTTGATCTTTCAGGAGAGTGCTGCAGCTATTGAGGACATTCTGACAGAGTTCAAGGGACCAGCAGGACTGGCTGTCAATGGTACCCCGCTCTTCAAATCAAATGAAGGTGTAGATGCCCATTGGATGACTGCTAGCAAACATCTGAGTTGCATGCAGGTGAGGCAATACTTCCTTTTGACTAATATTATTTAATACAAGTATTATGGTGTGGTTTTTGTCATTTTTTTTACATTCCATATTTATATTACTCTGTATACACCAAAGAGTAGAATTATTTAGTAATTTACTATTAAATGACAGTAATGTTTGATGTTCTCTTCCTGCGACTACCAACGAGCACAAGAGGTTAATTTACTGCATTGCATGAGACACTCGGCATGAAATGAGTGATTTACCAAACTTAACGCTTGACCGACCGGAAATCCTAGCTCAGCTGCCTCAGCATCCAACTTGTAGTAAAGACATTATTTATTTTCATTGTAATTCATTTGTATTTTTGCCCTCAGGACCCACCCAACATCTCCTTGTATGTGGCCATGAAGAAGGTGAAACTGAATGGAGTTGAGCTGACCAAGTTTAGGTGTCGAAGAGGCAGTAACGCGCTGGAGGGTCTTCATGCACGCCTACTTCGTGCCGTTCCCTCAAATCGTTGTGGAATCGTGCCCTTTCAGGTAAATATGAAACTTATTAAGATCAAAACAAACTTGTTTAACCCATTCAGGACTAGTTCGGGCTGAGCTAGGTCTATGGAGAACATGTGTTATACCAAAATCAAACCATCTTGAACAGGTTAGCAAAGAATCCATACCCTAGGTAAATTTATCTCAACTGAATGTCAATGAATGAATGTTGAATGAATGAAAGACCTAACCTCACATGTTCTTTTATTCTATCATATACACCCCTGTCAAAATACTTTGTATTCATGTATGTTGCATATTTGAGGCAATATTTGTTTTTATGCCTCCGCCAACGTAGTGGCCGGAGGCATTATGTTTTCGGGTTGTCCGTCCGTCCGTCCGTACGTACGTCCCGTTTTCGTTCTCGCGATATCTCAAGAACCGGTTGACTGATCGATTTCAAACTTGGTATGAGTGTACATATTGGGGTGACAATGATCTGATTAGATTTTAGGGGTCATGAGGTCAAAGGTCAAGGTCACAGGACTCGATATATATGCAAAAATGCCTCGTTCTCGCGATTTCTCAAGAACCGATTGATGGATCAATTTCAAACTTGGCTTGAGTGTACATATTGGGGTGACAATGATCTGATTAGATTTTGGGGTTCATGAGGTCAAAGGTCAAGGTCACAGGACTCAATATATGTGCAAAAATGTTTTTTTCTCATGATATCTCAAGAACCGGTTAACAGATCAAATTCAAACTTGGTATGAGTGTACATATTGGGGTGGCAATGATCTGCTTAGATTTTGGGTTCATGAGGTCAAAGGTCAAGGTCACAGTACTCTATATATACTGTGCAAAAATGCCTCGTTCTCGCGATATCTCAAGAACCGGTTGACGGATCAATTTCAAACTTAGTGTGAGTGTACACATCGGGGTGGCAATGATCAGATTATATTTGTTGGGGGTCATGAGGTCAAAGGTCAAGGTCGCAGGGCTCAATATATATGCAAAAATGGCTTGTAATGGCAAAATTTTAAGAACTGAATGTCAGATTTCAATCTAAATTGGTACCTGAATGTTTCTTTGGGAGCCAATGTAGCCATCAAAGTTTGGGGTCATATGGTCAAGGTCACGGGTCGAAATATATGTAAAATAAACAAAAAATTTAATTCAGTGCACGTTAATTTGGGCTTGATATTGAAATCGCGTGATAGCGGAGGCATAATTTTCGACTGCGCGCAGTCGAAGATCCATCTAGTTTTACATTGTTATTTTCTTGATTCATTTTGCAGGTGTACCTCCTTTCCTTTGCTGTCCAGTGGAACTGCAGGATGGAGTCCCTGAAAGTGGCAGACACGAAGGGGAAAGCAACATCCATCACTGACCCGAGGCAAATCCAGCGCATGAACCATCACGCTGAGATCCTGTTCGGCAAGGACCACCTCTACGAACCAAACTTCATCGCCCCCATGCAGCCACCTGCTAAAGCTGAAGAGGAGGAGCTACTTGGCGTAGAGTACGCTTACTCGCAGTCATCCAAGTCGGCCTTTTCTTCAAAGGAATACTACCTGGAAAAAGGTTAGAAATACTTTAACAGGTCATGTATGTGTAGAAATATTTAAAACATATATTCCAAACTGGAGAATCATCATTGCTCCATATGTTTAAAGCATTATTTACTCTGAGCATGATATCTCCAATGTCTTGTTTCATGATTTGATGATGATTTGTTAATGTCATGTTCTTGTATCTGTTTTCCCTACAGCTGAAGAGGAGGACTGACATGAAGCACAGGTAGATTCATACTTGAATTGATATGTTTTACCATACCTAAATTTTGTTTTCTTTCTTTGATCTGTTTTCCCTCCAGCCGAAGAGGAGCATGAGGCTGAAGACGAGGATGAGGATGGCAAAAAGGATGAGGACGAAGGGATTGAAGATATCTCCAGCCCCATGGATGCTGTGAGTGCTCAGCACACCGTGCTGAATGAGGAGCAATTCCAAGAAGAGATCAGCCCTGTCATGCAGGATGTATTAATGAGGAACCGGCACCTACACTTGCCTGGTTTCGTTGTGCCTCACGAGTCTGGCAAGTGCCGAGGTGAGAAGAGGCGCTCCCACCTTCATGAACCGGGGACTTCTTCATCTGCAAAGCCTGTCACGGCACCTACAGCACCTTCAACATCTACAACACCTGAATCTCATGCTGGTGACTACGAACCTAAAGCAAAATGTCCAAAGATTGCCCCCAAGGTAGCAGGCATACCAGTCCTTGTTGTTTTGCCCTCACAACCCAAAGCACGTTCCGTATCATTACTTTCAACAAGTGGTACTCCCTTACAGATAAGGCCTGCCCCTCCAAAAGTATCAAAGCCACCGACCCGTATGCTCCCTAAGCTATCCCCAAAACCTTGTGCTGCTTGCAAAGTGCCTAGATGTGGAGGGCTGAGGAAGCGGTATACGCCATCCAAGCCAAAAGTACTCGGGAGCAAGCAAAGAATTTTCACCTTCTGCCCGCAAACAAACAGATCAACAACTCCAGGTTTTGACAAAGAGTATGAAAGTTATGAAGATTTTAAAAGGTCTGTGGATGAAGAGTTGGAGAGAAGGAAGAGTTTGTCTGAGGAGGAGCTACTTGGCGTAGAGTACGCTTACTCGCAGTCATCCAAGTCGGCATTTTCTTCAAAGGAATACTACATGGAACAAGGTGAGAAATAATTTTACAGGTCATGTATGTGTAGAAATATTCAAAACATATATTCCAAACTGGAGTTAGTTATACACCACATCCTCGTTGCTCCATTCTGAGCATGATATCACCAATGTCTTGATTCATGATTGATGATGATTTGTTCATGTCATGTTCTTCCTTGTATCTGTTTTCCCTACAGCTGAAGAGGAAGACTGAAACGAAGCAGAGGTAGATTCATACTTGAATTGATATGTTTTACCATACCTAAATTTTGTTTTCTTTCTTCGATCTGTTTTCCCTCCAGCCGAAGAGGAGCATGAGGCTGAAGACGAGGATGAGGATGGCAAAAAGGATGAGGACGAAAGGATTGAAGATGATGCAACAGATGATGCATATGTTTCTTCAGTCTCCAGCCCTATGGATGCTGTGAGTGCTCAGCACACCGTGCTGACAAACGAGGAGCAAGTCCAAGAAGCAAGCTGGCAAGCTGGCAAGCGCCGAGGTGAGAAGAGGCGCACCCACCTTGATGAACCAGGGACTTCTTCATGTACAAAGCCTGTCACAGCACCTTCAGCACCTACAGCACCTTCATCATCTACAACACCTGAATCTCATGCTGGTCACTACGAACCTAAACCAAAATGTCCAAAGATTGCCCCTAAGGTAGCAGGCATACCAGTCCTTGTTGTTTTGCCCTCACAACCCAAAGCACGTTCTGTATCATTACCTTCAACAAGTGGTACTCCCTTACAGATAAGGCCTGCCCCTCCAAAAGTATCAAAGCCACCGACCCGTATGCTCCCGAATCCATCCCGTAAACCTTGTGCTGCTTGCAAAGTGCCTAGATGTGGAGGGCTGAGGAAGCGGTACACGCCATCTAAGCCAAAAGTACTCGGGAGCAAGCAAAGAATCTTCACCTTCTGCCCGCAAGCAAACAGATCAACAACTCCTGGTTTTGACAAAGAGTATGAAAGTTATGAAGATTTTAAAAGGTCTGTGGATGAAGAGTTGGAGAGAAGGAAGAGTTTGTCTGAAAAATGAGTTGTTGACCTGTTGCTTTTCAGGCAGAAGGTCCCATTTATATTCTTATCATAAATGGTTATTTTATATCCCCAAACATAAGCCAAATCTTGCATTTTTTATGTTTTTTTATGCTCAATACATTGTAATTGAGTTACCATGTCACCAGCATGAAATCCAGGTGTTGTAGGCCTGGCGTAGAGAGTGAAATACATTTACCTTTTATCTTTTATATTTTACCATTTTATTGTCTATCATTGTTTGTATATATAAGTGGTGATTTTATATCGCCAAACATAATTCTAAATGCTGTATCTTGCATTTTTTATGCTCAATATATTGTAATTGAGTTATGAAGAACAGTAAGCTGCAAATGCTTCTCAAGGTTTGGTTATCCAATAAATAATAAACCCAATATTGAGTGAGAATATATCCAAAAATAATCCACCAAATATCATGATGTAGACTTTGGCATTCTGACTTCAGATGTCCGGAATATTGCAGAATATTTGCAATTGATTTCATGTTTTTAGCATTCTGACTTTGGTTTTCTGGAATATTGCATAATGTTTGCAATTTAATTTCATTTTCTGATAGATATATCTTAATGTCATCTTTCAGGAATGAAGTTTTTATGATGTATTCATTCATTCATTCATGTCTATTCGTTCATGAATTGTCCATTCATTCGTTTGTTCTTTCATTCGGTCATTAATCGTCCATTCATTCGTTCAATCATTCCATTTTTATGTCCATTATTTTTCTAGATGTGTATTTAAAAAAAAACTTTTTATGCTTGTATATAACTTTAAATACCAGAAGACACAAGTAAAGACACTTGAACTCAATTTATTATATTTCGTTCCTTTATTTCTAAGATTTTAAGATAAATGTAACAAAACTTTTGCTGTACATGAAAAAATATGTGAATGTCAGCTGTGTATCTGATTGTGTGTTCGTGTGTGTGTATGTGTCTGTGCTTATGTTTTTGTGTCTCTTTGTATGGATTTTTGTGTGTTTAAATGAATGATTTTGTGTTTGTATGTGTGCGTATTGTCTATATGAGATTGTGTGCACGTGTCTGTATGTGTGTGTTTATCTCTCAGATGTCCCTTTGTTTGCATGTGTTTGTGTATGTTTGTGTGAAATGGACAATAAAAAGACAATCTCACAAACTAAAGAATAAACAGACAGACAGACAAACATTACAACATACCAACATATACACACAAATAAACAGACAAACAAACACATAAACAAGCAGAATAACAAATCAAACGGACAGACAACCAAACAAAGACAATCACATAAATAAATAAAAACAGACAAATTATAAAACAGATGAACAAACAGATTAACATTTCAACAGGCCAACATACAAACAAATAAACAGACAAAAACAAACAATAAACCATCAAAACAGACAAAAAAACAATCACACAAACAGACAGACAAAAAATAAACGAATGAAGGGACAGACAATTTTACAATATAACAACAAATACACAATGAAAAGAAACAAATGAACAAATGGACAAACATAATACAAAACAATAAAACAGACGGACAAACAAATGAACAGACACATAAAACCGGTGGATAAACAAACGAACGAAGGGACAGACAATTGAACAATATAACACAACAAGTACACATACAACAGTAATACAAACAGACAGATTAACAAACATTTCAATAGACAATTAAAATTGCCATTAAAACGGCCATTAAAAGTGTCTTTTTTCACATTTGACACTCAGTTTTTCTTTACCTCACAAACAAATTGTGTTTTGCAGTGCCCTCTACCAAAACTGAACTACCCCTTTAAGTTGAACTGGTAAATCAATTGCCTGCACACTATCGATATTCTAAACTTGCCCGGCTAGTAAAATTAAAATGTTGCCCGTTCTAATAGATGAGATTTACAAGCAAGGATCGAATTACATTTTCTCTTGTAGTTGACCAATACAAATAAGGTCATTTAAGAAATTTTACTTGCTAGACATACAATTTTACTTGGCCTGGGTAATAGGGCAAATGCTCGTGTTGAGCCCTGGGTAAACCATATTTTGTGTCTACATGTTACATTGTAATAAGATGCTGTTGTATAGAAATTCTTGGTATGGGTATATTTAATATAACTAAACCGAACACAATTAAGTAACTACCCCCCTAAACAACTGCTCATCATTTCATAACCGATAATTCTTTCAATATGTTATCTTGCTACAATATTGGTACAATTGTTATGTACATTATGTGTGAAAATCAGAGATATTCATTACTTTATGGCTGAATGAGCACAGATTAAAGAGACAATAATGGCCCAATTCAAAAGTCACATGGCATGTGCGTGCCTGTACATTGTTGTGAAACGGCACATATGTGGCTGCATTAATTATGGTTTATAAAACAATTCTGTTTGATATTCCATTCATTTTGATTTTGTAATGGCACATGTGGTAAAATGCATTACTTGCAATTACTTGCAATGTGTGCTCACTCAACCATGAATATAGCCTACCTCTTATTTTTACACATTGTTTTCCTAACTACCATATGGATATTTTGACAAGATGAAATCTTGAAACAATTCTTGGTTATGAAATTATGGGCAATTGTTTAGGGGGGTAGTTACTTTTTGTGTTTGGTTTATATCCTGAAAATTATATTGACTCCTAGAAAATAGGGGTAGTTTGCAAAATGTATCCTTGAAATGCTACAAAAGGTACGTTTACATACTATATATTGCAGTGAAATTTTCCTTGTTTTTGCATTAAATGAGGTAGAATGATATATTGTTTCATTGTTTTCCTGGGAAATAGGAAGTCATTTTGACATTCCAGCATCATGATTAGGCCTTTCAATACATGACATAAATGGTACCAAGTGAAAATCCGCCATTTTGTTTAATTATTTATTTATTTTTCAGGGCTGTACACTGGGGGTACCAAAGAGTGTAAAATTATTTTCGTTATGCTTTATTTACGTTCAAAATGCTCTCTTTGCGGCCGGGGTAGCGTGCATACAAGCGCTGCATGCACAACGCAATACACCATCGGCGTCCATTATTGCTCTGCGGTACGGTTGTACTTAGGGTGGACACAAGATGGCGCTACATAACGCGGGATACCGTGGTACAACGGTACCCTGGGGTACTGCGCGTGTCATCACATATCTTGTTAATTAGTATTACCAATAGAAGCATGGAACAGGTTTCAGTATTTTAGAATTTCCCTTTTTAGCACTTAAAAGCTCATTGCAACTTGCGCTCTATAAATATCTATTATTATTATCATTATTTTTTATGCATGTATAATGGAACTGAGTTAAAACGAGTACCTTTGTGATACCAACAATTATGAATGACATGGTTCTGTTGCCCGTTGACCTTTATGTACATCAATGTTTTTGTATATGTAAAGAAATACAATTTTGAAAACAGAAATAAATTAATGCAAACCATCTTCTGTGTAATAATGTTTTGTAGTTATTTATTTTGTTAATACATTGTACACTGTAATAATATAAAGCAGAGTTACAAATAATTCAAGTAGTTCTCTCTATATAATAATACATTTATTTTATTTGGTTAATATAATATAAGGAAGCACAGATGTGAAATTATTATATACCCCAGTGGTGTATAATACTGGAAATAGAACAGTTCTTTATTTATAAAGGGGAGCCCAAATCTGGCATTTTTGCTTACTGTTTAGTGTTTACTGATAGGTGCATAATTCTGGTCGCTTGAAGTCGTATATTTCCTCTTGCAGAGCTACCAACATTGAAATTCAACAATCAGGAAGATTTAGGGAAAATTTCATATGAAATTGGTAACCTAACATTTGACAATAATCTTACAATAATCAGGGAGATTGGCTGATGGGATGAAATCTGATGCAGTAATCGGGGAGTCTCCTGCGTAATCAGGAAGACTTGGCAGCTCTGCTCTTGGCTATCACTAATAATTGAAATAATGTCTTTGAAACCACTATCATCTGTTTTGAGTGAACACTGGAGGCTGCCATGTTTTCCAACTGTACTACAAGAAACATCCGACCTTTGCACTAACAAAAGCGGGATCCGTAACCACTGACATAGCAGCAGGATCAACAACAGCTCATTACATAACTTGCTTTTCTTTGTTAGTGCATGCTCAGAGGCGCTCAAATGATGTTTTATGCTGTACCGTTGGAAAAAATGGCAGCTTCCAGTGGTCAGTCAGTTGAACAGTTTCTCTTTAATGAATAACATTTCATGCAAATCCTATTAATTAACAAACTAAGGATGTTCCACCTTTCAGCTGGCCAGAAGTCTTCCCAAATTGTATGCAAGGTGAATTCAATGTACAGTGAAACTTCATAATTATGAGCACCTTAATAGGCCCATTGAATTTACCTCCTTGTCAGATCTATCTCGTATGAGAACTTAAAAATTATAAAATACATAGACTGGGACCTGTGAAATTACCACGCTATATCAGGTACCTTATAACAGAGCTCGCTATAAAGGGGTTTCACTGTACTGATTAAGAACAGGTTGATTAAAATCGCTCTATTTGCCACAATGTCATGCATCTACATACACATACACATGAGAAATAGCAACATATTTATCAGAACCATGTACGTACATGTAAATCATCAAATCTGTAGGATAAATCTTTGGCATTTACATACATCTGCATTTTAAATACACTGCCTGATAGTACAAAATCCTTTGACGTGCAGAAATATTAAGCACTCACAGTCACACACATACATGTAAGTGAACTATGTATACACTCTCCTTTACATATAAACTTCAAAGAATTCCAGATTCATATCAAGGCAAACTGGTGTACTGCTTCTGTACCATTTGCATATTCACAAATTATTTGCTCTGAGTTATTAAACTTATTGCACATTGAAGAGGAGTTGGCCAGGTGATAATTTGATCTTGCATGCTAGGTAGAAGAGAAATTGACCTGAAAAAATATATATATAAACAAATACAAATTTGTTCTCCCTGCATACAATATTTGTGCAATGTGTAGTATGTAATATTTAGCTTTGGCCATTAGAATTCTCTATTTAAAAAATCCACCAAAACATTGCCACATAATGCTGTCTTTGCCAAGGTAAAATCAAGCCAGTAATACAATGTAATTATACAAGAAAAACAATGCATTTGTAGTATGGTAAGCAAATCCAGAACTCTCTTTCAGTACATTATTACGTCACCATCTAATGTTTATGATGCATTTTCTCACTTCACCTGAAAAACAAACAATCTCTACATGTAGTCCTTTCTAATTTCCACATTTATTGTCTCAATCAACTTTTTACTAGAGAAAAGTAAAAAAAATTATTTAAAAAGTTAAAAAACAATGGTATGTACAGGTATATGTAGGACGAAAGGCTAAATACATACTGGTAATATTTCAGTGATTATCCATGTACAATATACTGTTTACAACTGCAAAAACCCTTAAAACCTGCTTTAGTCCAAGCCTGTGATTTCTTGAAAAATTGCCAATAAAGTAGTCTGGACAATAAAAAAATAAAATAAAAAGGAAATGTCACTAAATCACTTACATGGGTACTAGTATAATGCTGTAAGACAATGTATGTGAAAAAGACCCTGTAAAATTAAAATGCATTTAGCTGAACTATTCCCATTCAAAATTGTCTCACAAGTGTTATCCATCATATGCCACTCTTAATATTTGTTACCACCAGTTTCATTGGACAGAATGGGATTTATACCAGAAGTGATTATTATTATCTTTAGTTTCTACACCAATTACTCTAAGTATGAAAGCAATTTGGCAAGGTAAACATGAGTAAAGGAATGTAAATATGAGTTTGTTTTCTAAAATACAACATTGTTATGTACATGGACCACCAACAAACTACCACTAAGGTACCTCATTTATTGCCAATTTGTATTAAGTACTATAATATATACAAACATACCTCCTGGAAACATTTCTAGCATAGATAATTAATAATACTGTTATTTAATTGTTAAGGTTAATAAATCTCTTCTATATATACAATTATAATTTCTTCTATAAGTTCCAACCATCATATTTCAATAAATACACATAATTAACATTTAAAATCTCACTTGGGACTCCTGGGCCCCGTTGGAGAAAGAGATACAATCGATTGTAAGTTATGATTGATCGTAAGTCAGAAAATTTACGCGTTTCAACCAATCAGATTTGCGCATTTAGAACACGTGATCTGACTTACGATTAATTGCAACTTACAATCGATTGTATCTCTTTCTGCAACGGGGCCCTGGTTTTAAAACGTGCCATAGAATATGAAGTCTGATATCACAGCTTTTCATTGGCATGGGTAATGGTTATAAACAATGTCGGGTAAGCCAGAAATGTCTGACTTCGCGGTTGCTAAGAAGGCTATCATCCAGCTCCAGCCTACTAGCAAAAGCCTGAACCAAAGGACGAGTTGTTTAGAACCATTACTTTGTTCTAATAATTCAATATCATGCCACTACTTCAGTACTCTAAGAAAGGCATAAAGTGGAAGAATTCGTCCAGAAAGATATATTTTACAACATAACTCCATGTAAAATTAAATGTGTGATCATAATACTTTTTTTTGGCTCACAAAGTACAATATATACATTCCGATTTCTGAAAGCCCACATAATTTGTAACAAAATTCTGAGATAGTTCAAATGGAAAGTCTACAACCACAACAACATTTACTATACACCGTGTCCCAGAAAAAACGAAACCGGGTTTCATGGCAGAAATTTCATGTTATAATGAATAATTTCCTTGATGATATATATATGTCTGAAAAGCTCCATGTAAAATGAAATGTGTGATCATAATACTTTTTTTGGGCTCACAAAGTACAATATATACATTCCGATTTCTGAAAGCCCACATAATTTGTAAAAAAATTCTGAGATAGTTCAAATGGAAAGTCTACAACCACAACAACATTTACTATACACCGTGTCCCAGAAAAAACGAAACCGGGTTTCATGGCAGAAATTTCATGTTATAATGAATAATTTCCTTGATGATATATATATGTCTGAAAAGCTCCATGTAAAATGAAATATGTGATCATAATACTTTTTTTGGCTCACAAAGTACAATATATACATTCCGATTTCTGAAAGCCCACATAATTTGTAAAAAAATTCTGAGATAGTTCAAATGGAAAGTCTACAACCACAACAACATTTACTATACACCGTGTCCCAGAAAAAACGAAACCGGGTTTCATGGCAGAAATTTCATGTTATAATGAATAATTTCCATGATGATATATATATGTCTGAAAAGCTATATGTCTCTTCTTTTATTTGATATACAACTTATGGCACATAATTCACGCATGACTGAATTAGAACGATAGAAAGTGGTGTTACCAAAATTCAATTTGCGCGCAGAAATTGCAAGTTTGGGTGAGGTTTTGGGGAGAGTTTTAAGAGTAGTAAACGTACTTATTTTGAAAAAGGACAGACACCGCATGAAAATTCATAATTTTATCTTTTATATGACACCTCATGATTAAAAAATAAATTATATATGCCAGAGAACGAATACAATGAAAACATGCTTGATTCCAGCCCAAATGAGTAACTTTCCTGATCTAGCCTGTTTCCTGATCCCCATGTCTGTGTAAATTCACTCATGCATCAAAGTCCATTGTCAGCTGCTAGTCAGGAAAGCTGAGCGACTTCTTACTCAACTTTCACTCATTCGGGCAGAAATCAGGCATGTTTTCATTGTACTCGTTCTCTGGCATAAATCATTTATTTTTTTAGCATGAGGTGTCATGTAAAAGATAAAAATATGAACTTTTATGTGGTGTTTGTCCCTTTTAAAAATAAGTACGTTTACAACTCTTAAAACTCACCCAAACTTCAAATTTATGCGTGCAAATTGAATATTGGTAACACCACTTTCCATTGTTCTAATTCAGTCATGCTTGAAGTATGTGCCATAAGTTGCACATCAAATGAAAGAAGAGACACAGAGCTTTCCAGGCATATATATATCATCAATTAAATTATTCATTATGACAGAAAATTTCTGCCATGAAACCCGGTTTCGTTTTTTCTGGGACACGGTGTATAAAGGAATGTGTGTCTCTACATTGTAAAAAAAAAATAGAAAAATAATCATACTACACATAAGCCGGTGTCACACAAGGGCCAATTATCTAGATAATTTGTATACAAATTGTATACAATTATCCAGATAATTGGGGCTGTGTGACATTGGCTATAGAGTGGAACCTTTTTGGAAGAGTGGAATGAGGGTCATAAAATCACGTTGTAATATCAAGTACCGCATTTGTCGGTGTATTAACCGCTCCGGTGTATTAACCGCACCCCCTAAAAAAAAAAAAAAAAAAAAAAAAAGTGCATTTAATATGGTCGTGTATTAACCGCACCCCCCCTTTTTTTTTTTTTTTTTTGAAAAAAGGTGCGGGTAATACACCGACAAATACGGTACATGTATCTCTTTATATCCAGTTTAAAAAAAAAAAAAATTTGTATAAAGAGCTGGGACCAGCAAAATTATTTGTTTTGTTTTTATCGGAGCTCATTATAACAAGGTTCCACTGTACAAGAGAACTTAAAGGGGAATTAACCCTTATCCTTTTGACTTACTGGATGTGATGAGAGCATAACTACTATCATTGCTAGTCACTTATTTCCTTATGAATATTCCCGATTACAACAATAATCAATATTTTATGGACCACTGTCGTCTGCTTTCAATGCCCATAGGAGGCGGCCATTTCTTCAACTACTCGCGGTGAAATGACGTGGCAGGCGGAGAACACAATAGCATTATCGTAACCCGCTATTGTGTTCTCCGCCTGACACGTCATTTCACCGCGAGAAGTTGAATAAATGGCCGCCCCCTGTTGGCATTGAAAGCAGACGACAGTGGGCCATAAAATATTGATTATTTTCATTATTGGGAATATTCATGAGGAAATAAGTGACTAGAAATGACAAGAGTTATGCTCTCATCACATCCAGTAAGTCAAAAGGATAAGGGTTAATTCCCCTTTAATTTTAACATTAAATAGCCATATTGTGCATCTTGAGGGCTACCCTGTTGGAGTTCACATGATCTAGCAATCAAAGTTTCTTCTGGTTTAAAAATACATACATATATTAGAATTCATGCACAAAGTTGTTTGAAAAAATGCAAGATTTTGCCAATTTAATTGCAGAAATCCACTCGATGGGCTGTAAAGCCTGTAATGATAAATAAAAGAAACTGTATGTGACTGCCATTGTGGAAGATGATTAGTAATCAACATCAGTTGTCTTTATAGAGAGGAACATTTTCTAAACAGATGATAGCTAAATCAGGTTCAACTGTCCTTCAAACAGCTGATTATAGTAATCAAGATTAGTGCCCTTTATAGACAGGTGCATTTTCTAAACGGATGGCAGTTGAAGCAAGTTCAACTGTCTTTCAAACAACTGATTAGTAATTAAGATTAGTGGCCTTTATACACACACCAGATAATAACTGAAACAATTTCAACTGTCTTTAAAACAATCTTTATTACAGATAGTAATAAAGATTAGAGGCCCTAATAGACGAGTACAATTTCAAAACGAATGATAGCTAAAACAAGACTAGCTTGACTGTCCTTCATACAGGTGTATTATGAATAATACTGTTTATTGAGGCGTAGACGCCAGCTATACCACCAGCGATCCCGAAGAAGATGAGGAAGATGTTTTTGGCCCAGATGATGTACCCCAACTTCTTGCCCCGCAGGACCAGATGAATGGAACATGGCAGGATGAAGCCCAGGATGGTGCTGCCAAACGCACCTACACAGAGGAGTTGGGGAAAGGGCAAATGTAGAGGGAAGGCTGGTTATAATAAGAGCTCACTCGTACCGCTCAGAACTATACATCTGTCTTAGTTTACTTATAATACTGTGGCGTTCAAAGGAGGAAGGAGGACATATTAATTAATAAGGACACTTTTTTGTTATTCATGGATTAAATCTGCGATCATGCTACCAAAAGCTGTCCTACAACTTGGATAATGTACAATTTGTGAGAGATCGCAAGAAAATTACTTATAACAGAGTGTCCCAGATAAAACGAAACCGGATTTCATGGTAGAAATACATTTTCTGTCATAATGAATGATTTCTTTGATGAGATATACATGAATGAAAAGCTCTGTTTCTCTTCTTTCATTGTAACCAAAATTCCATTTGCACGCAGAAATTGCAGGTTTGGGTGAGTTTTTTGGGTTGTAAATGTACTTATTTTGAAAAAAGACAAACATCGCATACAAATTCATATTTTTATCTTTTACCTCATGATTAAAAAATAGATGATTTATGCCAGAGAACGAGTACAATGAAAACATGCTTGATTTCAACCCAAATGAGTAACTTTCCTGATATAGCATGTTTCCCATGTTTGTGTAAGTTCACTCATGCATCAAGTCAATTGTCAGCTGCTAAGTCAGGAAAGCTGAGCGACTTCTTACTCAACTATCTACTCATTTGGGCAAATCAGGCATGATTTCATTGTACTTGTTCTCTGGCATACATCGTTTATTTGTTGTGCATGAGGTGTCATATAAAAGATGGAAATATGAATTTGTATGCAGTCTTTGTCCCTTTTCACAATAAGTACGTTTACTACCCTAAAAACTCACCCAAACTTGCAATTCCTGCGTGCAAATGGAATTTTGGTAACGCCAATTTCTATTGTTTTAATTCAGTCATACATGAATTATGTTCCATAAGTTGTACATCAAATGAAAGAAGAGAAACAGAGCTTTTCATTCATGTATATCTCACCAAAGAAATTACTCATTATGACAGAAAATTTCTGCCATGAAATCCAGTTTTGTTTTTTCTGGGACACTCTGTATACCCTTACCATTCTGTGACAATAACTATGGTAAATATTTTGGTACTTAAAACTTTACTAGGGCTGCATTCTAGCACTTGCCTGATGGCCGAGCTCGTGCCAATAAAAACTGATGTCGGACCAGTAAAGTTTTTAAAAGTTGAATTTGGTAGCCTGATGGGGGTAAATTAAAATGTCAACTTCCTGCCTCTATTCCTTGAAGTTTTTTGTCATCTTTAACTGAGTGAATGAGAAATGGATCATATGAAGTGTAATAAACCTTAAACCTAATTAGTTAAAAAGGGAATTTTGAATGTTCTTTTTTCAGCGGTAATTTTCTTTGGGTGCAGTCAATTTCTTTTTGGTCATCAAAATGGGACAATTCGAATATACCAAACAGGCCAATAAAACAAATGTAAGTGTGGAGCCCTTATTATAAAGTATACCTACCAGTAAAAGCTGAAAAGTAGGCTATACTGTCCTTCAGGGTAAGGGCGACTCCAGCCTGAAACAAGACTATCAATGTCCGCAACACATTTCGCTTCCATGTGGCTACCTGGGTTTGCAAGGGATGATCAGAAGTAGATACATGTTTACAGCATTAGAAATGTCTCGCATCAACAGACAATGCCCGACCCATTGCAGAAAAAGAAATCATTTAGCATATTCTATGTCAACTTCAAGGAAACTGTTCAACTTTTCAAAACAACTGATATCATTTGGAACTTTAACAGTTCTCTTGTACTTTGTGAATGTAAAATAATAGAGTTAAACATATAATTGCCCTCGACAGTCATGTAACTTTTGCTCAGAGATCACTGTAATCTGAATGATGGGAAATTTGGAAATAATGGATTGGTGATGATTCTGTCTTTGCATAAACAGAAATGTCTGCACATATATCGCTGGCAATACAATCAAACTGGGGGGGGGGGGGGGTTTGTTTGAGGTTTTCAAAAAAAGTTATATAGCTTTAACCTGTTCAGGACCCGTCCCGAAAATACTCTGGCTGGGGTCTATGGAGAATGCATGTGATACCAAAATCAGTTAGTCTTGAATGAGTTATTTTCATTTTGTATTTATTTTATTTACTTTTCTCCACTCATGGAATCAATTACCCTTGTCAGCTACAAGCGGCTGTTTTTTTCAAAGGGGTCCAAGAATAACGAGTTTATAAACTTTGACTTACTGAGTCTGGTATGGAGACAGCGACCACGCACTGCTTGACAGTCTCTCTCATGAACTTCTCTTCCTCCTCATCGTCCATGGGTGGGAGCAAGTGGGCTTCCTCCTCTGACTGAATAGATTTCTCCATCGTTGCATCTGGTTCAGCCCGATTCTTATGGTCCTCATTGACATTGTTAACATCGTCATCTTGCTTTGCGGGCCCGAGGCACCTTCCTGTATAATTAATAATTATAAATGGATAAAAGCGTGCCATTGTAATGATAGTGTGTCTTCATGAGTCTTCCTCCTCTGACTGAAGAGATTCCTCCATCGTTGCATCTGCTTCAGCCCGATTCTTACGGTCCTCATTGACATTGTTAACATCGTCATCTTGCATTGCAGGCCCAAGGCACCTTCCTGTATAATTAATAATTATAAATGGATAAAAGCGTGTCATTGTAATGATAGTGTGTATTTATGAGTCTTTCTCCTCTGACTGAAGAGATTCCTCCATCGTTGCATCTGCTTCAGCCCGATTCTTAGGGTCCTCATTGACATTGATAACATTGCCATCTTTCTTTATGGGCCCAAGGCACCTTCCTGTACAATTAATAATTATAAATGGATAAAAGCGTGCCATTGTAATGATAGTGTGTATTTATGAGTCTTTCTCCTCTGAATAAACAGATTCCTCCATCGTTGCATCTGGTTCATTATGATTCTTGGGATCCTTGTTAGTGTTGTCGCTGAGTCCCGGGTACCGCCGAAAAATGTTGAGTCCCGGGCACAAAAATCGATACTCGATTTCCCGAAAAAAGGGGAAGTCCCCTCATTGAACGCCCAAGCTTTCATGTTCATTCAAGAAGATGATTTATTGTCATAAATGCGCTCAATGTTTGTCACTTGAATGAACATGTTTTCCCAGCTGGTGTGACATGCCGATCGTGTAATAAACAAATGGGTAAATTTCGGGTACCCGGGACTCGCCCGAAAAATTATCGCGAGTCCCGGGTAGTAAATACTCCCGAAAACGACAACACTAGTCCTTGTTGATAACATCGTCACCTCATCTTCCTGACACCTTCCTGTACAAGAAATAAATTAATAATAATTTGCCATCACAATGTGGGTGTCTTTTCATGGGAATCCACTAGAACAGTCCCAAGCATGAGTGTCTATCGTGGGGAATTGGAGACCTATGTAGCCACTGTGATATTTTATAATTTTTTCAAACAAGAGCATCTAGGAACAGATTCACGCATACAATTTTGAATTAGTTTACCTACTACTTTTTTATTAGTTAATGTCTAATGGGTCTCGCTACTATCATAAAAGAATTTGATTATAACACAAAACAATCTAAATTATTACTGCTTATATGATCTACGAGACATAGCTTCACAGTTTGACCTTCCTCTTCCAATATAAGATACACACAAGAATGTTCCAAGTTATGTGGAAATACATGAAGGTTATCGATATGTATCAATTTTTAGTGAAGACAAGAGATCTTTTCCACAGCTTGACCTTCCTTTTCCAATACAACTTAAAAGAATTTCCAAATTATGCGGTAATAAAAGAAGAGTATTGATCAAGAGAGAAAACGAGGGGGGAAAAATCCATCTATCTACTTCAAATATTTCACTGTACGAACGCAAACTGAGCAAAGGTTTGTTTGCCTATCTTATCGTACCTGGTCCAAATGTGATCTGTTCCATGATCTCGATGACGGGGAAGACCTGAAGCGGGTAGGTGAAGAGCACGGCGATGATGAGGGTGATGTTGACGGCCATGGTCAGTGGATCCTGGAGGGGAAGGCTCCAGGTGATCATCTGCTCCACGTGAGGTCCGTAGTAGAGGTATCCCAGAATGCCGATGGAGCCCATGAGAAAGGTGAAGAAGAGAACGTTGAGGTGGAGGAGCAGCGGGTAGAGGTGCCGGTTCCCTTCCATGCTCGACTCTATGGGAATGATCTATGAACAAAGAAAATTGTTTAGGATTGTAAAAAATTAATTTTTCTTGAATACTGGAAAAAGGTTAAAAGACCTCTAAAGGTGTACATATTATCAACAAACTATCTTTTTATTTTCTTTAATTTCTTTATTTTCTTTGTACATGTAATAAGCCAATTTTTTACAGAACTAGCAATTTTGGTAATACAATAACTTCATTTGGTGTGGCAAGATCGGTAGAGCGCGCGCTTTCTGATCTCGAGATCCCGAGTTCGAACCCTGCCCACTCCATTTGTCCTTCAGCAAGACAATTAATCCACATTGCTGCTCTCTACCCAGGAGTATAAATGGGTACTTGGTCGGGTGTTAATTAGCCTTCAGCGCCCGTTGGGCAGCTTGGGCTAGTATGCTCCCCTGGGAGTTGAGATGGTGCACAATATAATTGTGTGGGTTTGAACTGTACCTGATGACCAAGGGTAATAATGCGCCTCTGAATAGGGCACCTAGATACATGGCGCTCTATAAATGCTAAATATTATTATTATTTCTTAACTTATTTTAACTCCAAATTTTGCATATTACTTCTTATATTGAATGCAATTTCTTACTTTAATAAATTTGCCAATATATTTCCTATACTTTTTCTTTGAGTATTGAAGACATCAATGGGAAGAACCATAAACTAGGGTGCTCTGTAGTTCAGTTGACAGAGAGATAGTCTAGCTATCAGGAGGTCTCGGGTTCAAGATCGACCAGGGGGGGTGTTTCACTAAACACTTAAATCGATTTTAGCATTGATTCAAAGGGTACCATCATCACTAAAAATCAACGCTAATATTGATTTTAGCGTTAGTGGACCACCTATTTGGATTGTTTAGAAATCAAAATGATTGAGAAAGTTTGGTTGATGTTAAAAGTTAATATGTACTTACTGTTCCAATGCCTTCATAAGCACCGACCACTTGCCCAAAGAAAACCGGGAATGTTGCCCAGTTAGCGGGCACAACACCAGGATCTATTTTGAAATCTGTAACAGTGATTGGGACATGGCAAAGAATTATAAATTGGACAAATTTATTTATCTCAGCTGGGGCAATACATACTATACAAAATTGTATACATTGCTCAAACCATAACGGGAAATTACAAAAAAAGGCTTAATAACGTGAAGGAAAACAGGAAAATAAAGAATCATTTGAGGAAATATCTCCTCAGGTTGAACTAGAGGATGTTCCTAAGAGTAGCATGTATGTTTAAAATGCCATGAACAATACAAATTGTAAAGTCTAGGAATAAGTTTAGAGCAAGAACTAATTATTTGTTCTCCTTAAAACAAATTATTTCAATTATTTTACAGTCGGGCAACAAAACCATGTCATTCATAATTTTTGGTATCCCAAAACAGGCAGCACTTGGCCAATTTGAGCTCTGACTGTCATCCCATGTCCTACATGGGACCTGGTGGGTCCTGTATATCTCTACAGGGATTGCAAAAGGTAATAGGGAACAGGTTAACCCAGTGGGTCCTGTATGAACTCTACAGGGATAGCGAAATCTAGCAGTGAACAGGTTATCATAGACCCACCTCTCAGGATGAAATACATGACTGCACCAAATGCTATAAAATCAGCACCATTGGCTATGATGCTACTCGACCCAAGCTGGCGAATCTTGCGAAGGTAAGCAAAGCCAAGGAACAGCGGTAGCGGGATGAGCATGAGCAGTTCGTAGCGAGGCGCAGTGGAGTGCGCCGCGTTGTCTGCAATGTACGACATGTTGGAAAAATGTGGAGTGGTTGTCATAGCAACCGTGGAAGACATGACGGGGGCAACGGTGGTTCCGGTTCCGGAGGTCTCGTTGCGGAACGGAAACAGCTTCTGCACGGTGTTGCCGATGAAGATGAAGTAGTTGATGCAGAATCCTAGCTGAGTGATGATGAGACTGAAGTTAGCGAGCCAAACGCCCCACTTCCCAAGCGACAGCCTCGCCACATCCCCATACGAAAGTGACTTCTCTATGCTCTCGACGAGCCTTCGGTGCAGTCTGTTGCTCTCGGGGCGGAGGTCAAACTTTTTCACCAGATCTTCGATGACATAGTTCTTGCATCTGACGATGAGGTAGCAGCAGTGGACAGTGGCAGAGGCAATCAGCACGAGTCCGGCTATGCCGACCTGACAAGAAAAAAACAAAAACAAATCCAGGAATAATGGGTACCTGCTGGGGGGGGGGGGGGGGGGGGGGGTTGTATTTGCCCCCTGAATCTTTGAAATTGCCCATGAGCCAAATCACAGGGGTGCAAACAAAATGAAAATGTTGAACAAAATTTGCCCTTGCTGTCTATGTCTCATCTTAGTTAGTCCTATGCATGCAGACTATTCTTGTTATTTGACTGAGAACGATTGTTGTGTTCAGTATAGGATAGGATCTTTATAATCATTTACATAACAAATAAAAGACAAAAATAGCCCTCGTAAAAAAACAAGTACATCAGTTTTTACACTGTTGGCTGCTTGTGGGCTGTATGCTCTCCAGGGAGTTAAACTTGCGTTGACTTTAATGATACCCAGTGACTATGGGTACTTGTCTTGCTTTTTGTTTATTTATGCATTTATTCTTCATACATGGGATAGATTGCCCTTGTCAGGTAAAATCTTATAAATTAATGTTTTATAAATAATGTATTATTATTCTAATTAGTTTGTAATGTTTCAAAATAGCCATCAAACATACTTCTCAGATATAACATAACTATCATTGTGGATGAGATCAGTGTTGAACCTGTCTAGCTCACAAGAAATTGAATAAAACATGTTATATTAATCATGAAAACCAGATCAAACATTTAATGTAGGCATAGCAATATTCTCCTGAATATTAATCCCCCAAACTCACTGGATGGTTTGGCAATAAATATTCCTGCAAAGTTGACTGTGACACTATTTTTGCATTTGCATTAGCAACTTGCATTTGAAGATTGTTATAGATTTGGCACTATGACCTCACAAATTCCTGCATCCTAATATATTTTGTATTGATCACATTAGTACTTGTACTCACATATAGTCCACTCATGCTAAATGCAAAGGACACGGACAAAAAATTGGTCCCTATAAAGGCCTTGAAGATGTTGGCATTGTCGAGTATAAGGCGACCACACTTGGAGGAAAAGGACCTGGATGAAAAAAGGATACAAAACAAAAACATTGTGAGAAGAATGTCTACTTTTAATTGTCTTCACCCATCTCACCTGCAAGTATGTACTTAAATGTACAACTATTCACTGTCAAATAACACAGAAAAGATTCAGGAGAGGTAGCCACTGTGATGCCCTCTCTCTCTCTACAGGACAGCGAAAAAATTAATAATTTTTTATTTCGGGGGCTCCTTTTCTGGGGCTACTTTTATCATCTCGGGGGCTACAAATTTCCGGGCTCTTTTTCGAATTTCAGGGGCTACTATTAAGCTCTAATATTGTAAGTGATCATCTTATAAATAATCATTTGATCACGATCCAAACAGAAAATCAAAAAAAAAAATCCCCAAAATCCAATCGGGGGCTACTTTTTTTTCGGGGGCTCTTTTGGGCATTTCGGGGGCGAATTCGCCCGCCGCCCCCGTGTATTTTTTTCTCTGCTACGGGACCAACATTCCTGGCTAAGTACTGGTCTATTTATATTTTATAAGTAATCAAATAAAATACTGCTTTGAAGATTTAACGTTACAAACAAATTCCCAAAAAGCTGCATCATTTCATGTGAACCCTCTTTTTCATTAATATAAATTTCTGCATACATTTCTTTTGCTGCGGGGGGAAGAATTAATATATTCTCTACTGGCCTGGTCGGGCAAGTAAAATCATTAAAATTGTACTTGCCCAAACAGAGAATTTACTTGCCCGCTAGATGAAGCGGGCAAGTGCTAGTGCTGAGCCCTGAATATGGAAATGTCTGTATTAATGAGTGGGTGGTCCTACCTGCTATATCTCGTAGACACCTGGATGTCATCCTGTGTATCTCCATCTTCAGACAGGGCATCGTATTGAGATGGCATCCTGGCGATGGGTGGTGGCTGCTAACGGTACGCGGGCAAGTAGGAAGTCATTCATGTATAGCTAGGTATTGTCATGTAACACCTGAAATGGAAGGTTGTGAACATGAATTCAAATAATACTAATTACATGACTGTGCTGTACAGTAGAGTAGTTAATAATAATAGTAATAAATTCAATTTGTATAGCGCATTATAATGCATACATTCCCTAGATGCACTTTACATTAATAACACATTTATTTACACAACAAACAAATAAAATCAATATAAAGGCAAACATTTGTATATAGATAAATCACACAAAAAGAAATGTCTTCAGAGCTTGCTTAAAGTGGACTTCCATACGATTTCAAGCTTCTAATGATTGAAAGACAGATATTCTAGGTCAATAAACACAATTTTGTATGAAAAAAGTATGATTGTGGGTTCTTATAATTGGTTTTGAAATTCTAATGACACAAATTCGTGAGCGAGCTTGTTCTATCCCACAATGCACCAATTTGTGACGTGCGACCCTCACTATGCGCCTATCTATGTTTTTACACTGCAGCGAATGTGTTCTTTTGATTGGACCAATACAATACTCGATCATGAATAGTTTAGTCCACGCTGCGCCACTGACCGTGCCTTTGAGCATTACTGCATTGTTGAACCGTTTGAAAATACTTGCCTGCCCGATATTGTAACACGTTTGGCTTTCATTGGAATTTGAATAGACACAAAGTTCTGTAAACGTAGTTATTGAATTTGCTGGCTCTGCATGACCGGCTATTATGAATGACACATGCAGTGGCACCGGATTCAAGCCTACTCAAGAAATTGAGCAAAGTGAGGGTGCTACGTAAGGGTCTCATGATTGTGTGCGGTAAATTTAATTATTTCCTCAGAGTTAATGACATTAGAAAAATATCCTAGAAATCAACCAAAGTGAGTAAAATCCTGAAAATATTCAAGCACATCCCTAGATTTATTTCCAATATACTGCATTCTGTTTTAAATCGTCCGGAATTCTCCTTTAAATGAGTTACTTGAGGGTATTTACTATTTGTCGAATTTCAAGTGGTAGTGCGTTCCAAAGTGTGGGGGCTAATTTTGAGAAGGGCCGATAACCGTAAGTCTGAGTATTAGTTACTGGCGCGACGAAGGAAGACTCGTGAGACCCTGCTCAATTGGATTTATGATCTCATCCTTTATTACAGCCTTTCTCTTGGTTGATCAGTTATAATTCAATCTGTGTAAACAAACAAACAAATTGAACCGACAATAAGTAAATAAATCTCACTTTTAACATGTTACTTTGTGTGCATTGTGTGTTTCATTTCTTAATGATCTTACTCCGATCCTATTGATATCATACTTAGCTTTAAATGCACTGTGTAATTGTGCCACTATCAATACCTGACCAATGTATATCTATTTATACTTAATTCACTCATCATGTTTCTTGTCCCATCATTATTATTGAGTTTATTCAACCTTCAGTGTCAATCTACTTTTATAAATGCAACAGTCCGTTTCTCAGACTTCAAACTTAATCATCTTATTACCACGATTATCTTCATAAAACAACCATACATATCTTTATAACATCAACACTATTTAAATGAGACTAAGAAGGCCGACAGCAATGTATTTCCGTAATAATGTCAAAGAGGCCATGAAAGCCCTAGATTTGTCGATCTAATCTAATTGCTATCTTGTACACTTTCCCTTTCACCGAAGTCCAAGATCTCAGAAATACTTCTGTCACTGCAATCCTGTCACGTCAATTCTTCTTTGTGCAAATCGTGCCTGTCCTCTTTTCTTTCCAGCCTTACTATGATAATAATAATTGTCCATTTTGATATCTTAACGCTTTCTTACAGTTTAGTTTCAAAATCAAAGTGCTCGCAGTAACTGTAACTGTAACTAGTCTAAGTAAGGCTAAAACTAAGCCTCTTCTCTTGTCGTCTACGCTTGCCTTACCCTTAGATCGACAAATCTAGCGCTTTCATGGCCTCTTTGACATTATTACTGACATATTTTACTGTCGGCATTCTAGGGTTAGAATGCCGACGGTAAAATAGTATAAATAATGTCAAAGAGGCCATGAAAAAGCGCTAGATTTGTCAATCTACGCTTGCCTGGCCTTGGCCAGGCCAAGAGGGCGAGCGAGTGCTAGGAAGGCATTATGATTAGTATTACTAGATCTGATTATATTACCTTGGCTTCCTTTAGCCACCTCATAACGCAATTAAATGTAGACGAGGCCCTGAAAACGACAGATGTATCCATGGTATCGGTCTAAAACTAATCCGCCCGGCCCAGAGCCGCTGTGTCCATCGTCATGATTCTATCAGATCACGTCCCCGGAGTTACGGTCGCTTTTTGTTGCAGCGGTTCGCTAATAAAAATAGTACTGTAGCAATGCCAATATAATGCCCGTGAATCTAGACTGTTAGTAGCAAGCAATTTCGCCGGCTTATCAATTTCAGCAGTTAATATGTATAGGCCTACAAGTAACATGGATGTAAATATCTCGTAACGCAACTTTGAATTAATTTTCTCACCTTTTCTCAAAATCTCCGTCGTCCCCTGCAAGTTCCAAGACATTCATGTCACGAGTCAAAAGTGCATGTGACCTGATGGATATGTGACGTTGTTGCACGTTGTTGTTGTTGTTGCTTGTTCTTGTTTTGACAAATCGATCTAAAAGATTATTTCCGCCTGGCAAAAGTTTTTTTTTTTCTTTCGGTGATCATAAGATGGCGCTGTTTCATTTTTTCTTTCACTACTTCCGATCAATCGACGGTGCAAGCAAAATAACTTAGGTGTAGACCGTGAACAAGGTGTAAGTATTAATTATACATATTAGTTGTGCAGTGCAAATTATGATCCTAATTTTTACCCTCCTTCCTCCTGAGGACGGAGAGTTACAAACACCTTTATATTATTACATTCACTAAATCATTTATAAATCACCTACTACGGTACAATAAATAATATTTATCAGTGGCTTTTATAAAGGCCATCACAGGCTGCATAATGATCTTCTTTCCCCAATAAATTCTGTAAACTCATTTGTTTTACTTTCAATCGTAAAAACAATTTATTTCTCTCTTGCATATGGTACTTTTTACAATCAATTAAATAATGTTCAATTGTTTCAAATTCCATACAATAATCACAAAGACCAGTTTCATGCTTATTTATACTAAATTTATAAAAAATTAGCTTACATTTACCCATTCTCATTTGATGTAATAATCGTTCAACTTTTCTACAAAACCCCAACAAGTTGATACGCTGTAATACAAATGATTGAATTCCAAATAAAAATCTTCCCTTTTCTATTGTTTCCCGCTGATTTTGTCATAATTGCTAATAAAAATTACTCATATAATTAATAAAAATCATATCTATTCCGTGGTACAAGTACATCTACATATTCTTTTTGGGTTGCTTGACAGGGCAGAACTTTCATTTCCCTGTAGTTCACAGTGGGCAGGTATCCATTCAAAATAATCTATACCAATAATTTATCCAAAATTTCTAAAAAATTATACTATCTTTATTCATATTTGTAATAGCCTGCAGGGCTGACATCGAGTCTGATAGTATTACGACATATACTGGAGAATAATCTTCTATCCAATGTACGGGCTAAAATAATCGCTGTTAATTCTGCAGTCTTAAAGGGAGAGATCCACTTTTGCAAGCCAAAATTCAAAAGTCGCGAGGTTATTGTCTTATATGAAAGGAAATGTCATTTAATAGCATGCCTGAAAAAATTAGGGCTTGAAATCTCTTTTTCGTGGAGTTATAGACCTAAAACTGAATAAACTGAGGGACGTCGGTTAATTAGGTACATACGTATTTTCGGCCGGTGAGTAAGTTTGTACATAGATTTCACGGAGTGCGAGATCGGTATGCATGACCCCTACGTGACCCGCGCTAGCTACGTGACTCGCGCATAAGTACTAATGTGTGAGCGTTTACCAAGCAAAATACCCAAACATCGCTTAAACTGACTACATGTAATTATATATTCTTTCTTTTTAAGATCTTTTTCCGTGACATACGTTAACAAATGTCGGCTTCACAATACCTTTACGAGAATTAGTACAATATTGTTGTAATATTATGCTAAATCAGTTGAACTCCTTTATTGACCGATATATAGTTTAAATGGAGGGATGCATTCGTTTTTCATTCGTAGAATCCAAATTAGAGGGCTGTTCGATCTGATTTTTTTTTTGCGTGTTACATTGATCCCCATCCGTCAACTGAAAGCTGTTCAGACGTTTTGGTAAAGTGGACCTGTCCCTTTAAAGGGATAGTTGAGTTCTGGTAAGGAGAGTATAGTTTTGGTGAAACTGAATTTTAGTAACCAAAACCTGCATCATTACATTACAAACTAATAGTTATAACTAGAAAGGAACACAAAATTACAAATGACGTAGTAAAGATCATGTTATCATTAAAAAAGAGCCGTTAAAACGTAAGAGGGCGCTCTCTAAACACTCATCGGTTTCAACCATTTTGAATAAAATATTGTGCATGTGATGCTTTGTTGAAATAGTGATTATATAGAGAAATAACCAACAACTATTTAATTACCTATTTTGTAACTTTTTGAAAAGAGGAAGCATTTTTTTGAATTTTTAACGGCTGGTTCAAAATTCTCTAATAAACCCGGGCCCCGGGTTTATTACAAATTATTATATTTATGGATATTTCAGCCGTTTCTGAACCGATTTTGATCAAACAAAGATGATTTTATTGTTTAAATATTATGCTCTTTCAAATTTTACACTCAGTTTTTCATTACCTCACAAACCAATTAAGTAGTCTAGCGCCCTCTCTACCAAAACTCAACTTTCCCTTTAATATTTACTGGGGAGGTTCTATAACATTTATTTATCTTATACTTTGGGATATAATAAGATGCGCCTGTCAAACCATCATCACGTTTAGATATTCTGTATATATTTGCAAATAATTATTCCACTTTATTGCAATATTTTCTAATGCACAATTCATCTGTTCAATTGGAAGCGACTCTTTCTTTTTCACTTGATCATGTATACTAAAAGACACATTTGGCTTCACAAAGTGCCAAGGAGGACTGCTAGGAATACTATCCGCTAATTGTGTTTCGAAATTTAATATTTCTAAAGTGCAAAGTCGATTCATTAAGGGCCCCTCATTCTGTTTCCATATATTACTCTCATATACCGATACTTACAAGCAACATTTTACTCTCATATTGCCAACAATTAAATAAAATATTCTTTGTTGGATGATTATCTTTTCTTGTTTGCAAATAACATTTATATTTATCAACAAAAATCTGTCTACGAAACTCTAAGGGGGGTTCCCCACACTCGGCAACCTGAAGCGCTGCTAAGGATGTCATGGGTAAACCACCAGTGACTATCCGAAGTGCTTGATATTGTATTGAGTCTATTTTTTTCAACAATGTATTTGATGCTGACCCATATGCTTCGCATCCATAATCTATAACAGGTCTATAAGGCCTATAAGCAATACGTGGGAGTTGCCTCCATATATATACCAGCTATTATACACCGTAATAAATTCAAACGTTTTTTAAAACATTTCTCAACAATACTATCAATATGAGTAGACCAAGTTAATCTCACAATCAAACCACATACCAAGAAATTTGTGTGAATTATGTTGTGGAATAATACAATAATTTATTCTTAAAGGGGTAGTTTAGTTTTGGTAGAGAGGGCGCTGCATATCACAATTTTTTTGTGAGATAATGAAAAACTGAGTGTCGAATTTGAGAGAACATGCAATTTTAATGGCAGAATAAACTTTCTTTGGTCAAAATCGGTCCAGAAACGGCTGAAATATCAATAAATATATTTGATCTTATAATTATTTGGGGCCCAAATAATTAGATGACTTTTTCAAAAAATTAAAAAAATGCTTAAATACTTTTTCAAAAATGTTCAAAAGCGTTTTTTAAATAGTTGTTGATGATCTATCTACTTTATCATTATTTCAATAGAACATCACATGCATTATTTTGTATGAAAAATGGTTGAAATCAATGCATTTTTAGAAAGCGCCCTCTTGTGTTTTAATGGCTCTTTTTGAATGAAAACAGGCTTTTTACTTAGTCGTTTGTAATTTTGTATACCTTTCGAGCATGGTGGAGTAATAACTATTAGTTTATAATGTTACTGTCTGGTTTGGTTACTAAAGTTCAGCCTTACCAAAACTGTACTACCCCTTTAATTTAACTTCTTTTTTCCCCCATCCACCACAAAGAACTGTCGTTGACATAGTTATTACATTCCCCATCTTTTACACCATTGTTATATCTCTTCCAACACCAACTGAACTTTATTTATTACAAATTTCAAATTTCTACTAGAGAACCAAATACAAAATAATATCATCCGCATAAAATGAAATATTAACTTTTTTATTTTAAAAATCAAGATCATTTAACATAAACGTAAAAAGTAGCGGACTAATCACATGTTCTTCCCTGCTGGATTCCTTGTATTAATTCCTTACTATTTGACAGTGTTCCATCTACTTTAACTTGAACGGTTCTCCGGCTAAAAAATGCCTCGACCCATTTAAAAATATTGCCTCTTAAACCTGCTTCATCCATTTTTTTAAATGTAATACCCTTTCTCCATATAAAATCGTAGGCTTTTTCTAAGTCCAAAAAGACTACGATAGTATAATTATACTCTTTATTTAATAAGGCTTTATGAATGTCAGTCTCTAATCTAATAATTTGGTCCATTGTACTCCTCTCTTTTCGGAAACCCGATTGTAGGGGAGTAATCACATCATATTTATCAATAAACCATGTCAAACGAGTTTTAACCATCCTCTCCATAATTTTACAAAAAAATGTAGTTAATGAGATAGGTCTGTACGAAGAAGGATTTGATGAATCTCTTCCAGCGTTTGGTACTGGGATGAGAATGGCATGCAACCCCTGAGCGGGCAGGATGGAGCTGTCCCAAAATCGTTAACATGTTAAGATAACGGAAAGCTATATCTGGCAGCTGTCTAATCAGTATGGGTAATATTCCGTCATAAGTGCTAATATCAACAAGCTTTCGGGGCTGATGTGCCATCTATAGGCCACTGTTATATCTATGACTCTTTCAAGTTTGTCCTCGCTATGCCCTTTAAGAATAAGCTACGAATAGATTCATTATTTTACGAAATTTTATCAAACATTATATTAGTTCTAAATGTTTGAAATCTAAAAGCTTCCGGACCCCATTAAGGCCTCCTATGTGGGCGCCCCTTGACTCAACCCATTCAGGGCTTTGAGCCATGAAGACGTTTTCAATGTGAACAGAATAAAAGTCGTTTGTAATAACATTGATAGACTTTGTATTCCTATTATACATCTTGACAGGTTCTAAACGGCTAACACCCACAACATTCTGGGGGCTCTGCCCCATAGATCCCCTGCCGGTGTGTCATTCGGTTGAAAACTATTTTCTGCCCCCCCCCCCCCCCCCCCCCCCCCAGTCTTCAAAATCTGGGCATACCAATGTGGGGCTCCTACCTCCTATATATAGCTCTCTCACCGGTGACTCTGGAAAAAATGTGCCCCCAATCGCAAAAACGTAACAACGCCTCTGTATGAAAGAACCACAAGAGTAGTTTTGAGGACTTTGACAATGTTACTATATATATCCTTCTAAACATATAGATGTACATTATTATACACACACATACATCTTGATATTGTTTTTAAATGATTACGCCAAAAGATAAACAAGAATATCATGAATGATTTTCCCCGTCCTGGTCTAAGAATTTGTATGGCAAGCGTTACATTAAAATTGATTCTTGATTCAGGTGACAGGGGGTGGGGGGGGGGGGGGGCCCCGGGGGGGGGGGGCACTCATGTATAATGTAAGACGGGTATGTGCCGCTTAAAAGAACCCCTTTTTCACACCCGATCGCAGCTCTAAAGATACCCGATTTTCAAAAATTGCCGCTCCATAGACCCCCGGAATGACTTGGCTAGGTAGTTGAGTAGCGCCATGTCCATTATTCTTCTTCTAGTTCGGCTCCATAGACCCCCGGAATGACTTGGCTATGTATTTGAGTAGCGCCAAGTCCATTATTCTTCTTCTAGTTCGGCTCCTTGGACCACCATTTGAGCCTTTTTGAGGGTTTCCGTAGGTCTTTGGTAGCTCCAAGTCTATGTATTTTGTAGTTTTAGTCTGCTCCTTAGACCCCTTAACTCCCGTTTCAGGGTTTTTGTAGCTCCAAAGACCCTATATTTTGTGCTTGTAGCCAGCTCTTCAGACCCCCATTTCAGAGTTCCGTGAGGCACACCCCCGTCAAAAAATAATTCGAGTGCCCCCCCCCCCCCCCCCCGGGGGGGGGGGGGGGCACAGACAATGCATACTGTCTTGTTCATATGTATGTTAGATTCCATGGCTTGCGCTAGTATAACATAATGTATTATCAAGTAAAATGTAAATCTTAGGTTGCACCAGCCTCAATTTCTTGTAAAACATTCAAAGGCTCTCTTTACTGGAATAAGAGGGGTTTCACACGTCTGCCATATAGTGATTGTAATCACGATCGGAAACATGTTTACAATCACGGTGATTCTGTTGTCTTGCTTTCACACGACGAAAAAGACTTCATGCAGACTGTGATTACAATCACGATTCTGGAGATGCACCTGTCAATCAAACAAGGAAAGCACTAGTACTACACTGCATGACTGCACTCGAAGCGAAGAGCGCCCGGTTTATAGGCGGTGCATGTAAGGTCACGTAAGCTACACCTCCCAAATCGTGTTTTGGAGGTCAAGCCGTTCACACTATAGAGATTCGCACTGTGATTTGAATGAATCATGATTAGAAAACACCTCCGGACCACGATTCGAGTTTCGCGATTCGTGATTCTAGTTTGCTTTCACACGGTCAAAAATACCGTGATTGGAGTGAAAAATGATTCTAATCGTGATTGCAATCACGACCTGGCAGACGTGTGAAACCCCTCTAAGTTGCTGTTATCACAATCTTCCATTCAGAATCACTTCCAGTGTTTTGTTTGGTGAATACCCGAACAATGCGTAATCGTCCCAGTAGTATTCGACCAGACGATATATCAGGTGCCGGGGAACATTCGTGTACGCTTCGACAAGCTTTTCGTGCGATCGCGAACTGTGGACCTCTGGAAAGGAAACGTAGCTGGATAGATTGTAGAAGTTGAGCACATACGGCGCGTCATACTGTAGTGTCTCGTACCGGCCGATGAAGTCGTACTCGAATCGACACGGCTTGGTAATCCGGCTGACCGGTAGCCAGTGATCGGTCATCTGCGTCATTTTCACCCTGGGACCTGTATCCGTAATAAACCGAATGAATTCTTCGAAGGTTATCTTATCTTCTCTGAGCAATGGAAAAGTCGCTCTTTTCGCCGATGTCACGTTCCGGTACCTTTTTAAAATGATAGTGCCGAATTGTCGCTCAAACGCTCCGCCCATCCCGACGACAAACTTGTCTAGGTAAGCCGACAGCACCCGCTCAAGTGGCTCCCGAGTGAACACCACCTTGGAGTACATGCGCCACCTTCGATGGACTTCGTGCGGGTCGCGAATGTCGCTCATCTTCAGAAACCTTCCCGATTTGGACGTCGGTGTGTTCTTCAGCGCGACCGACGATCTCGACGACGTTATCGGGAACGCCTTGTAAAGTGTCGACATCACGTCTTTCCACGTTGTGCACGAAACTTTCGGCACGAAACAAAAAAGAAAGCGCAGCTCGTCGCTGGCCAGGAAGTGGACAGTAGATTCCCATGAGACGGCGGGCACCGTTCGAGTCTTCCCGAGTTGGTCGCATGCGAGGTCGAGATGCGTCTTCCGTCGTCGCTGCTCGACCTCCACCTCGAAAACGTCATCATGAGAAGTTCGTAACTCCTGTAAAGAAAGGCGCATTAGTAAAACAAATGAACAACCAAACAAACAAATTATATGAATATAATGAATACAGTAACACGTTTTCTTGTATACGTTCCTTTTGATACAATGTTAGGTTTTAGGTTTAGTTGAGAAAGTACGCAATATCATGGTGTGGGTTTGAAACTTTGAACTGTACCTGATGACCATGGGTAATTTATATTACTATTTGACATGTTTGAAAACAACTTTTACGAGAATAATGATGTTCTTATTCCAACGAAAAATAACTTAAACTAAATAAAGTACCCCTGCACACAATTAAACAATATAACAATCATATCGTTACAAACAATTTGTGTATAACTTATAATCAATCGGCTAAATAAGTTTGGAAATAATCTGCGACCAGATTTTCAAGCGGATGGAACGGAAAGCACGAAACTTTGACAGTCAGTATAATATCTAGCAAAGAGATAATCACACTTTAAAGAAACATACATCGAAAACGGAGCCGAATAAAAAGTATCTACTAGTCCAATCTTGGTCCGCATCATTTCTGTCAGCATAGATCTGCCAGTACCTTCTGGATCTCAAACGAAAAGGAAACTAAAAGAGAAACGATGCAGTGGACTATATACTAGGCCATTACCTGGAGCATATTCCGTTTCTGGTCATCAGTTGGCATGGTGACGCGGGAAGATTGATGCAGCGTGGTCGTCGATGAGTCTCCGGCATCGTGCGCTTTCTCCGATGAGTGGACGCCCTTGCCGATGTCCGGAACGACCGTCTCGATTGGTCTCCGTTCGTCCAAACTCGCAGATATGAAATGTCCTTTGGATAAACGGCACATCAAGATAAAAATCATACGACTGTCAATATAATGATCATTTGAGCTTTTTGATTAGAGATTTATATTATAGAGAGTGGGATAACTCAGGCCCATAGCCAGGGGGTGCGTTGGGTGCGTACGCACCCCCCCCCCCCCCCCCCCCCCCCCAATTCAGAAAGGTCCACTTTTTGACGGTCTCGGTCCACTTTTTATCAGTCTCGACCCATCTAAACCAATGGTCAACACCAGTGGTATCGGTCTCGGTCGCAATTTTTTGTTGGCGACGAACACCCCCCCCCCCCCCCCCCCCCCCCACACACACTTACACGACTCTCAACTAGTGGTCTCGGTCTCGCGCGGCTACGTTTGGGTTCGGTCTCGGTCCCGTTTTTGTAAATTACGCACCCCCCTTGAACAATCCTGGTAACTCCTTGTGGGACTGAACATTGATCACCTCTTCCAATCTCCAACAGGAATGCAAAGTATTGCATAGCATCAATTTTAATTGTATTTGTTTAACCGAAGTCAGATATCATTGCCCCATTTTGTCCACCTTCTTTTTTTGTATTGTTTATATTATTATGTATAGTTATATTCAAATATAATATGCTTGTTTTTAGATTTTATTTTAACAATCACATACGGTATTAAACATTACGGAAGAACGGAGAACTAGCCCAAAACACCGGTTCGCTATTCAAATATGAGATGCTTTTTGCTCGGATGTTGGCATTTCAACACTCATTTATTAGCTAACGACGTTTTAGGAAGATGAGTAGGTAGGGGTTGCAGTGGGGGGGGGGGGGGGGGGGGGGTGGGGGGTGGGGGGAGTAGGGGGCGTGCAGACCTCGTCTCGTATCAGTGGCGTAGCGTGGTTGGACTGATTCGGGAGCACATGCACATAATGATTTTTTTTTGTGGGGGGGGGGGGGGGCACTACTTATATAGATAAATTTGTTTCAGCACATTTGCCCCATTTGTCATCATGATGCAAATTATTATGGGACACAGTCCTCGACTAAATAATTACAAATTCCCATTCCTTTCATTTCTACCCGACAATAATTAACTTACTGTAATATTTCTGCTGCCGCATGAACATGAAAATGGTGCCGCCGAGGAGTGCGAGTACCAGGAGCAATAACGATTGACGGACCAGCATCATCATGTCGGCGAAGAGGGATTTGAACTGATGACCCACGCTAATGGTCGAATACAGTGTGAAACGAAAATGAAATGAACATGAAACAAGAAAATGTTAATTCAGATAGACAAGTCTATTCTATATCTTAATATCCTAATTTTCATTTCTAATCAGACTGTAATATATTAGGTGTAACAAACAAATACTGCAATACATGTAACTCCTTGGTTTGAATAAAAACAAGTTTTTCACGAAATTCTATCAGATATCTGTGGCCGAGAGCACGATGATGTCCCACTCCCAGGACCAGACCTAGTGCCACTGATCTCGAAATAATACATTAGGCCCGTGTAAGCATGTACGGTTGAATGTGTGATGAGGGAGGTATGTGCATGTGCTCTGCTACGTTCTTTTGAGTTCGATGTTATTCTAGCATAATGACATCGATGAGTTATCTAGAGCCAATGATGCTAATTATCATGGCCTTAATTAGTCGCTGGTCGGTAATCGGGCCCCTGGGCCCAGGATTCTTTACCGAACCACGTTGCATTAATCGAGGTTACAGACGAATTTCTATATCTGATATCTATTTCACCATCGTATAATATATTCATTAAGGGTATGCATGATCAGTATATATTCAATTACCCAGCGATGTTCATAATACACACAATATACTACACGGAAACTCAGTTTATATCATAATTGAGCCGGTGCTATGTCGCGCAAACCCCTGACAAGCCTTCAGCATTAAAATACCAGCTCCCCGTTTTCAGGTTTTCAAACTTTAAAACCTTGAATTATATGGATTGCGTACATTTAAATTATATGTTAGTATATAATATTGCAATAATTATATTATCACTTCGGTAAGATTTTGTTCATACTATTTCGACTGTCTGACATTAGAGTACGTATGTCATGATGAAACTCCCATAGTCCCATTGATTTTAAACAAGACGACTTTAATTATTACACTAATTGTCTTTCTACAGTACGCTATATAAAAAGAAACGTTAAATAATATAACTGCAGCCCAACTGCAGACACTAAAGTAATTTGCTGGCCCGGTCCCTATCACTGCAGAACATCCGCACCGGAGATAATTGATTACATTATGCACCTCTTTGTATTTGGTCAGAAGAACAGAGGGAGTTTTGTAAGACAAATCAAAGTATTCAGTGGCTACTAATTAATGTAATCATTAACTGAAATTAGTATTACAACTTGTACTTGCTCTTGATACTACATGCTCACATGCAATTTTGTTATTAAAAGAAGTATATAATTATTATCTTATCTCTATGTTGTGTGTTTACGACACCGCTTATATAAATCATTCGTAATGCAATAGTAGCTGCTCAATTGCCCTTCATGGGAACTACATGGAAATATATATACAATGAATAAATAATGAACTCATTTCATGGTCCTGTTATCGTGATGTGAACATAATATAGATAAATTAATTTTAAAAATGAACCCATACCTTCCTTCTATACGTTGGAGTCAAGTCATAGGATGCGTCGTATATTCCACTCGATTGGCGGGAACCAGCTCCAGTCGAGTGCAGAGGCTACATTTCAGCTGTTCCTTAATTCACTATAATTGTATGAATGCAAACTTTTCTTCGAATAATTGCTGCATGGCGTGTCCGATTTTCATTTTACTTCATCATCATTATTATAATTTGATCTATACGAAAATATATATATGCTTCTCGGTGTGATTAGGTATCCTGTGTCCATGGGTATCCAGAGCAAAATAACGGCAACTAAATGAACTTCATTGAGGAAGAAGGTTAGGCCGGCACTCCATCTTCGAGAAGATAATAATTATACAGACACGGCTCTGCAATTGATGTCTCCTATACATCGTACATAGGTAAATCAAAATAATAAAGCAGGTACTTTCAGTCAAGATGCTGTGTGGCATTCAGCATGCTTATACCGCTCTTCCAATCCATCTTACAGACATAACATGGGGACTGAGATTAATGTATGGCTTATATTGCTTGTTTTGGAAGGCCATGAGCATGATCGACGAGAGAAAGTTACTAGCATAATCATGATAATGCACCAGTCACACGTACCCGTAAACAATGGTAAAGCCGTGCCGTATATCATAGCCACGAAAAGACAATTAAAGGTACTGAGATTAAAGGACGATTATTTTACGGCGCCGTAAACATCCCGTAAAAGTAACGCGCGGGCCTCGTAAAGCTACGGAAAAGCCACTTACCTATAAATAGCAACGGCGGAATAGCCACGAACTAGCCTCGTCACTCGTCAGACACCTCGGTCACAAAAGCCAAGTCGTGGCAGAATTTTGAACATTTTGAAATTTGTATAGCTCTACGTACCTTCCCGCAAGTGGCATACCCAGTGCATGCTGCCACGTACGGAGTCTCACGAATTGCCACGGAATAGGCACGAAATCGCCACCGAATAGCCCCGTTTCATTGCTTATATTCCACAAAAATACCAAGAATTACGTGGCTCTTGCATTTATATACAGGAGGGCGTTACGGGATTGTGTGACTGGGACATGCGTGACATGAGATTGAAACTGACGTACGGCTGTTGACCCCGCTAACCTTCCCAGTCGAGAAGGTCATTAGCTTCGTAGGCACGTCCAAAATGGGCGCATGTACAGGTCTGTGGGCAGTGGCGTAGCTGCGGGGGCACAGGGGGCGCGTGCCCCGGTCAACAATTATTCGCGGTTCCCCACCCCCCCCCCCCCCCCTTCAACAACAAAAAAGAATAATAATATTATGATAATAAATAAATAAATACATACAAATAAAAAAAATAAAAAAATAAATATAAATAACCTGACCGTGGTATGCCACTGACTGTGACTGTGGGCCTTTCCCCCCAGCATGACTATATAATAGCCTAGGTTAATAATGTGTATTATTTGTGTACTGTTATGATTAACTGATAATCATCTCTATAAGCGCTTTTCAAGATGAATGCACAAGTCATACATTACATGTATAAACAAATATACGCACACACACACACACACACACACACACACACCCACACACACACACATACTTACATGGGCATACACCCGACTTGTGGGGTACTTGTGCTACTACAAGCTGGAGGAGTGCTACCACAAACTGGCGCTATTCACGCTCGCACGCACACACACACACACACACACACACACATACACACACACATGGCAGCACTCATTAATTCCACACGCGAAACTTACTCTCGATAGTTTTATTCACCACAAGATAAGACTCGATTATATAAAGATTTATCACGATAAAAGACACTCGATAAGATGATTGATCACTTCTCCTGCACGATTTCCTTTCTCAATCGGGGTCAACACCAAATAAAAAATTAATAAGAAACGCGAATAGATGATTGATCATCATGATCATGAGATAAACTCTCGATAAGATGATTGCACACGGGATAAGCTCTGGATAAAATGATTTGTATTTATTTCGAATCTTATTAATGTATTGTAATGCCCTATTGTTGTATAAACAAATGTCCATGGTAACATGTGATGGGTCATCAGAAGACGTGTTTCTACGACATAATTAATGTGATAGATTGTTGCGAGTCATTACATTACTCATTAAGTCATTAAGTAATTAAGTCTCATTAAGTCTCGGGTAAGTTTCAGTTACAAGTTCGCAGTAATGTAATTATGTAAAGAAATACTAACACGATGATGTTTCCTTTTCCATGTTCTTGCCATCCCAGAAAATTTGATATAAAGTTTGCAGCTGGGTGATTCGGTTTAATCTGCTAAAATGGCCTGGACATTCATAGCTGCATTAGTTGTAACCATTTTGGAATTATTTGGAAGTGCACTTGCACGGCGTATGTATACCTTTGGTAGCTTTTCATAATGCAATGTTTGTTGTATAAGTACCACGACAAGCCAATTTGGTTAAAGAGAGGCCTGTAAAGTGTCTAACTCCACGAAAATTACTTGGAGCTTCCTCGTTTCTCTTCTACCGTGTTGTTTAGCTTATGGTAAGAGAAGAATAAAATAGGGTTAGATTTTTTCAAAATGCCCCTTTAGTTTGACGATATCTAGCATTCAGCTCAAAAGCGTTAACAAACGGTCATAAACCTCATAAACGTCCGTTGTAAAAGCTGACGCAATATATATGTTCGCTTTTTTAACCAGGAAAGCAGTGTTCTTTTTCAATGAAACTTTCGCACATCATACGGACATATCTTACAATGATTTTGGTACAGGATGGAAGTCTCAAATATAATTTTGGGCAATATCTGAGACACTTTACAGGCCTCACTTTAAGTAGTTATCCTTCTTACGGAGTGCTTTATAGTGACACGTCAATGTTTGGTTTCAAATTTTGTCCAATTCGGTCACAACTGACAATTTGCCTCTTTTGACTGCTCATATAGAAGTTAGCATCTGTTTAACCTGCATGTTACCCCTAAAAAGGAGGTGTTCCTAGGGCCGGTGGCCTCGGCCTTGAAACGCCCAATCGCCGCGAAAATTTACACGCATGTCGAGTAAAGTGTTTAGAATACTAATTAATTTTTGTTTGGAAAAAGGTGACTCATTTGCATATTTATGGTAATTTATGCAAATAAAGTCATACCATTTATGTTTTAATATAAAGTGATATATGTTTTGATAATTAAACATTGGTTTTCACTACATAATTGTTATCTCCATTAGACCATGCATTTGAAATAATCGGAACAAATTGTAAGAGCCAGGTTATTTAACTTATGTATTTTATTGTTTTGTTTTCTTCATTTCTAACTATAATTAAACTATTTGAGCCACAAAACAATATTTTTAATAAAAATAATATTTTCATGTTTTGTACACGACTCATAAAAATCAGCAATTTTCGGGCTGACATGCAAAGACAAAAGTTCACGTAGGATCGAATTTCGCAATTTGTTTTAAAAAGAGGCGCAAGACTCGAAAGAAAAACACGAAGACTGGTCCCATGGATGGAATAAGGGGTAGTTCCAATGATGTTTTTCTTCTTGTTGGATATCGTCAACACTTCACACTTGTCAGCATTGAAGGACATCAGCCACTTCCTCTCCCATTCCTGGACTTTGGCAAGGTCGCTGTGAAGGGCATCAATGTCGTTGCTCGATTCAATGGGTCTGTATATAAGAGGGCGTCGTCGGCGTAGAGGCGTATGGATGAGGAGACGCACTTAGGCAGGTCGTGTATAAAGACCAAGAATAGTAGCAGTCCTAGGACTGTGCCTTGGGGCAGTCCTAGGACTGTGCCTTAGGGCACTCCTGATGAAACATCAGTGACGCCACTGTTTTCCCCATCCAGTATGACTTGTTGGGTTTGCCCTGACAGGAAGTCGCGGATCCAGGAGAGAAGCTGTCCTCTGATACCGTAATGGTTGAGTTTCAGAAGTAATCGCTCGTGTACGTGGTACGTGGTCAAAGGCCTTCGAGAAGTCGAGAAGGATTGTGTCAATCTGTTGCTTGTCTCGAAGGCCCGTGGTGAGGTCGTTAACTGTGAGTAACAGCTACGATTCACACGACCGTCTCTTTCTGAATCCAAGCTGGCAGTCTGTCAGGAGAGAGTGAGTGTTAAGGTGTCGGATTATCTGGCTGTGGATGATGTGCTCTGCAGCCTTACAGACTATCAATGTAAGGGAGATCGGTCTGTAGTTTTCCGGCCTGTGCTTATCCCCCTTTTTGAAGATGGGCGTAACGTTGGCTGACTTCCACTCATTTGGGATTTTTCCTTGACTAAGTGTGGCATTGCAGAGTAGACAGAAGACAGGGGCAAGTTCATTTGCACATTCTCTGAGAAGGTCGGCTAGCAAGTTATCAGGACCACTTGCTTTGTGAGGTTTGAGATTTGCTAGAAGTTTCCTGACCCCTTCATCATCGACAGTAAAGGCAGGAACCGATGGATGCGGGCTGTCACCAAGGTCTGGTAGGTTACTTGCGTCCTCATGCGTGAAGACAGAAGCAAACTGTTCATTTAGCAGGTTGGCCTTAGTTGATGCTTCACTCTGTAGGATGCCATCTTTCAGTAAGGGCGCAACACCGGAATGCTCACATCGTTTGCTTTTTATGTATGACCAGAACCTCTTGGGCTTGCCTTCTTCCTCACATAACATGTTGCTGATGTAGGTGTGGTAAGTTGACCTGCATTCTCTTTGCATGACATTCTTTAATGCTTTGTATCTTTTCCAGTCTCTCGTCTTCTTTGACTTACAAGCTCTTTTGTAGGCCCTTTTCTTCCTCCTAGATAATGATTTCAGGTGTTGATTTATCCATGGTTGACTGAAGCGTGATGAAGATAACTTGGACGGAACCATCGTGTCCAGGACTTGGTGAAGTGCGGTTGTTATCTGCTTCCAAAGCTCATATTACTATCAACGGAACTTGAATCAAGAAACAGATTGCCAAAAGTCTCCAGTTCTTGTTTTATCTCATCCATGTTAGCCCTTTTCCACAAATAAATATTGCGGCGAATAGGTTTCTGTCTTCTAGCGCGGATGTTTGATATTGTAAGAATCATCTCATGGTCGCTTACTCCTGGCATTGGCAAGCATTCACTAACCAGCGCTGGCCTGTTGGTGAGAAATAAGTCCAAGGTTTTATCACCTCTGGTCGGGAAGTTGACGCACTGCGATAATCCGGTGTCACAGAAGGTAGAGATGAAATGATTGTTCAGTGCAGCAGAGTACTGGTGACCAACAATAGCTGAGTTGTCCCAATTGACATCAGGAATATTGAGGTCCCCGCTGACCCAGATTACAGCTGAGGGGTTTCTGGTGATGGTGTTTTGAATGGACTGGCAGAGGGTCTGGGTATAGGCCAGGTCGTTTTTTCGGAGGTTGGTAGGCTGACATAACGATGAGGGGCTGTTGACCATAGACCTGAATCTTGGTTGCTACGAGTTCGCAATCATAGTTGATTTCAACTTCGCAGTCAATGAGGTCCTTTTTGGTTGCAAGAAGGTCGCAGCCGTAGCCATCAGCTCGGTCCTTTCTGATAGGTGTGTTATATCCAGGTGTTCCACCATTTCAGAGTCCAACATTGAAGGCTTCAGCCAGGTTTCACATGCAATGATTATGTCTGGCTGGCAGCTTTCTACCGCTTCCCTATACAGGTATATGCAACTGTGGCATTTTCGACGAGATGGTACGATTCACAACGAATAACAACAATGAGCAACGATTGTGATCAAATCGTTGCGGCATGGCGACAATTTTGAGTCGGTTCAATACTGTCGTTGTGCCCTCACGAGTCACGGCGTTCTTCGCGATTCGCAACGGTTTGTTCGAAGAACAAGATCGAATTAAAACGATTCGAAACGACCTGAGCGATTTTCTCCACGAATGCTAATCCGTTGCGATTCGCCGTAGAAATCGCCACTATGGGACCGCAACCTTTTTTCTGCGACGATTTTTCTACCGGGTTGGTTAAAGACAAAAGAAGTACGAACTGACTCGTCGAGCAACGACGAAGAACGACTATTCGTTCTGCGTCGCCGTATTATTCTTTCAACTCCGTTGTTAAACCGTGGCTAAATCGAATCGATACGTTCTACTAAATTGTTGCGATTCGCCGTAAAAACCGTGAGTATGAGACTGGGGCTTGAGAGGTTTTAAGGACGAACATCGCACTATGGTTTTCTATAGCTCAGGCGGTAGAGCGCAGGTAATTGTTATTTTGTGGCTAAAATCATACTCATAGCGTAGCTCATAGCAATGAGTAATTATCATTTTAACCCCAGACCAAATTGATTGACATATTCCCCAACGATTTCGCCCCTGCTCAAAGGTGCAGGGCGAGTGTTTGGTACTTATGCCATTTTGATTCGGCCGAACTGAAACCGAATGAAAAATGAATGCAATTTGGTCACCCGAACGATGTCCGCATCAACACCGCAATCTGTCTCTGAATCGAACTGTCTCTGAATCGTCCCCGACACGTCCCCGCAAGCACCCCGATAATTTGAATGGGGTGGGTTCTTTCGAACACGTTTTACCCTATTGATATTGGTACATTTTTGTGGTACTCCGAATGTGGTGGTTGAAAATCAGAATTGTGTGAACCCTTAACCACTTTATATTTGATCAACAATTACTCAATCATTTGCAAATAATGTTTTCATTTTTCTCTAGTTGGTGATGTCAGACTGCAACCATTTGACAACGGTCACACGGGTCGAGTAGAGGTGGAATATTATTCCAAGCAGTTTGGAGCAGTTTGTCTCGATAACTTTGACATCCAAGATGCAAGTGTTGTGTGTAAACAGCTAGGTAATATTCACATTCAAGTTGTAAAACCACCGGATTTCGCAATTACATATACAACAACTCACAGAGAGGGGTTGATACGATCTATATATTTTGTAGATAGCAATAACATTTTATTTGATGTATTTTGTCAAAGGTGTTTCAAATTGAGGCATTGCTTTTCATTTTGTTATCCAGGATAATGACGTGTTACATAAATATTTGATGACAGTTATTTTATAAGTAATAATTCCATTAATGAAAATATTAATTTATAATACAACTTTAAATATTCGATATTCTATGCGCATCACAGATTAATTGTTTAAATTGTTCAAATTGTTCCAAATTGCACCTATAGCGTGTATTTAAACAACTAAGTCTGTATTTTTTTTGATCGCTGAGACAAATAATAATCGATGAGCAAAATTTGAAGTGAAGAAATAAATTTAGTAAAAAATGGTTGCACTTTATTTCTTGGCACCTTTTTCTGCACCTTTAAAAAAGGTCCAACGTTAAACCTTTAAAGGTGAAATTTATTTGCAACGGTGGCAGCTCATTTTAAGGTGGAACTTTGCACCTGTAGGTAGGGTGCAACGTTAAACACAATGCAGAGTGACATCGTTAGCAGGGGCCGCGGAACAGGGGGTTGGGAGAGAGGGGTGGGGGGGGGCTGAGCCCACTTTTGAATTGTTATATATTTTATTATTTTATGCTTATGTATT
>JBAMJV010005268.1:0-60664 GCA_037951105.1 Echinarachnius parma | reverse complement strand
GCAATATTGGTATTATTAATAGATTAAAATTCCACCTCCCCTTAGTATCCTTACTTATGTTGTATTCATCTTTGATATTACCATACTTAAATTATGGTATTTTGACTTGGGGTAACACTCACGTAACATTATTAGATAAATTGTTGTTATTGCAAAAGAAAGTACTTCGTATTATTTTTAATATGGCCCCACGCTCTCACACAGACTTATTATTTTTTGATAATAATATCTTAAAAGTTAAGGACCTATATTTATTTCAACTCGGTCAATTTATGTATAATTATAATAAAAATACCTTACCCGCAATTTTTGATGAAATGTTTTTAAAAAACCAATTAGTTCACAAGTACCCAACTAGACATTCGGGGGAATTTCATTTGCCATTATTTAGAACGTTATTGGCTCAAAATACATTTATTTATAATGGTCCTAAATTTTGGAATACTCTCAATGATAACATTAAAAATGCAACATCATTTAATTTGTTTAAGAAACAGATTAAAATATTATTATTGCAATCTTATGTAACTCATTAAATTGAGAAGTATGGTTATCTCCCTAATATGCACTGTTCATATTATAAATTACATGTCAATAAAAGGTCATCATCTTTATGTTAGTGTATTAGTTTATTGTAATTGCCTTCCAACTTTTTGCTTTTTGTATTGAGCGCTTTTATTGCTTATATTCGTATGCGTCAACAGTTATGTCTCCGTCCACATCCAACCATCCTTTCTCTTCATGTTACCATCACGTATGTTACTTTTCATCTTTTCATTGTGCTATGCACGTTGTTTTGTGTTGTGTCGTATTGTTTTGTTCTGCTCCTCGAAGTCTCTGTCGGCTCACCTTATATGTTTTTAGTAACTTTTACTGGAAGCAATTCAAACTGTAATGTACAATTTATTGTTATTTTTTAAATTACGATTGTAAAGTATTATTCGAATTGTTTATGAATTATTATTCAATTGCTTTATTATTACTCGAGGGGTCCACAATCTACAAGCACTGCTTTTCAGTGGATCCCTCCATTTCCAAACATATCATTTATTGTATATGATTCTTATTTTCATTGTACATCTGTTTAATTATACCATAATGTAACCTTTGTTTTGTTTTGTACAATGATATGTATATTGATTTATGTTGGAAATGAAATAAACTAAACTGAAACTGAAACTGAAGTGTACCTTTAAACCATGCAATCGTACAAAGTTATTCTTTTGGGAGGTTTCTCAGAGAAGCAAATACATCATCTTCCACAAACACAATTACCAGTATTCCTGGTTATTCTACATTCCAGACAATTTGAATTACTATTCTAAGGTCAACTATGCATTGTGTACGTTTCGTCGATGTACAATACAAAATGATATACTAAATGGGTCTGATCCATAAGACTACACTTTGTCAACCATTTCGTGAATGAGACAGACTGCAGATATACGTTTGTTTATCTCAATTTTAGTTTCGGTAAGGGGCGATTGGAATAACTAAACCCTTTTCATACACACGGCTTTATGCTTTGGCTGGTTCCACAAATACAATCATAAGTATAGGAGAACACACAGAAAAATAATTATAAGTCCCGTTCACATCGAACATTCAAAGTTAATCTTCACTGTTCACAGCAGTACCTCATGCTAAATCTGTATGCAACAGTATACTCACTTATAATATACATGTATTAATTCACAAATTGTGTCTCTCTTTTACATCAGATATTATTAATCAACCAGTATATAATTATTACTTAGATAATTACCATAAACAATACAAAGATTATTCTCAATATTCAGCAAGTTATACGACTAGTATAATCTCTCTCAAACTCTTCCCTCATAATTCCACTAGTTTCCATCTCATTCATTATAAATATATAACTTTAACATGACTACCTTAACTTATAAAATTCGATGTAACTTCAATTATCCATGTAAGATAGAAATTATATTGTCTTACCTGTAAAATAACGTGTTGATCAGAGAAGAGACAAAAACTTTCCAGGCACAATACTTGATCCCCACTTCGTGTGTAGGAAGAGAGGGCCGTGTTATCGCGGTACTTCAGTTCGTAGGGATCGAATTACGTTGATACAGGTCGAGTCAAAATCACCTTTCTCCATTATTGCAGCGCTAATAGGGATTACTGCAGACAAACGCTAGGCTGGAGAGTTTATTTTGACCAATACTGGAAGAGATGGGCGTTTTATAAAAGTTTGTGACGTAGTATAGGGGCAAAGCCACATACTTTGGGGAGGGCGGCTTAGTCACGTTAATTGGCAACACATTATATGCACCAATTTGATGTGCCCTGTTTTGAGAACCAATTACTGTTTTCAAACATCTAATTAAAAACACCATAAGTTACGAAACAAAAGAAATATAACGGCTTACTCGGAATATCTTGAAATATTTGTATGCTAAATTGCAATAAAGGAAAAACAAATGTTGCCATTATTTGAGCAAAATAATAGGAACATATTATTTTTCCTCCAGATCCCCGCTACAACATATCAAAATTGTAGACGTATTCGAGCAGAATCGAAGGAAATAGAAACACAACTACCCCTTCCAAACATAATACAAAATTTATGAAATCAATCAAAATTCAATTTTCGCTTTTCATGGCAATTTGATGACGTCATGATGTCCGATTGGCAAATTTTGAATATCACACCATACCTACAACTCATACTCTGTCACGAATACATAACAACCAAAACACTGAACATGAATTTTCAAAATTATGATCAATTGAAAAGGGCATGTTTTTACCACATTTTCACATATTTTACATATGGCAGCACGCGCGGATTTCATGTGTAACACACGCGCATCGGCACATTTCCGGTCGGAAAGAGCTAGTAATTGTTCAAAATCATCCCAGCTACAAGATATCAAAACTTGGGACAAATTCAAGCAGAATTGACCGAGATATCGGAATCCAAACACGATATATACATAATCGCAAATGATAAAATCGTTGAAAACTGCTAATGTTCACTTCTCATGGTCATATGATTACGTAATGATGTTTGGTTGGCAATAAGGATGCATGACGTCATATCTACAACTCATTGGTCTGCAAGGAAAAATACTTTTAACAAAATTGACCACGGATTTTAAAAATTATTATCAATTAAAAAAGGGCATATTTTGTACATATTTTGCGCATAGCAGCACTCGCGGATGGTTTTACGGTTTTACGCCCTCGCATTCGAGCATTTTTGGTCGAGGAGATCTGGAAACTGTTTTAATTTATCATATAAAGTATTGGGAACAGTTTCCAAGAAAAAAAACGCGACTTTATCGTTCCGTGCGCGCTACGCGTGAAAAAGCGCGCGCGCAAACGCGCATGCGCGCAAAATTTTGAAATGTTCGGAATGACCTGAAACGTATGGAAAATTGGTTCGCGGGTCGATTTGAGAATTTTTCAAGGATTTTTACCCTTTGACGCGCGCGTACGCGTCCGTCGTTGTCCGTACGACCTTGGGTGCGACATTTTTGTATAGCCCTTGGCCTTAGCTTTCCATATACAAAATTTGGTTGAAATATACCATTACGTAAGAAAGATATGGGCTGTTGAAATATTTCACAAAATGGCGTCTCTATGACGTCACAGGGTAGTGACGTCATAATCATTACCCAGGTGCACAATTTCGGACCAAGGTCTATAATATTCACCAAGTTTCATTATCATATCCCCAGCCAAATTTTACAAACACGACACACAAAAAACGTGGTAAGAAAAAGAAAAAATAACTAGACACGAAATTCGTCACTGTGACGAATTAGGTGATACGTATGACCTTTGACCTTTGCCCTTCGACCTTCATTTACACAGTTAAGAAATGATTTTCATAATTTCAACCTATTTTGTATGTTCAGCTATAGCTTATCAGAATCGATCCACGTTTCAAAATTCAACTTCGCATCTGTGAGTGTTACAGAGATACTGCAACATGACCATCTTGACCTTTGACCCTGATTTTCATAATGATCGAATACACACTTTTAGTTTCTTCATCCTATTTTACAAAATGTTAAGCTCCTCCAGATCTTTCAATGGCTCAATGGTCAGCTCAATAGCGGTGATAATATCACATTTCTGTACAATTAACATTTTGACCTTTGACCCGAATTATCATAACGATTAATGCATTTTATGATTTCATTTAATTTTGTAAAATGTTACTCTTATCATGAATAATACATGTACCGAGTTTCAACTTTGTAGCATTTGCCATGGTAAATCTATCGTATAAAGGACGAACTTGTATGACCTTTGACCCCTGAACTGGGTTTTCTTTCGAATTAATCCTCATTTTATTTTACGGCAAGTCCTCAAATTTACAAGTTCATACTATGAGGCTCAAACACGTAAAGTATATAGATCAGTCTCGTAAAATTGGATATCTGTGGGGTTTGTCGCCATCTATTGTAGCAGGCAAGAGCGGAGAGTGATAAAATAAATTCGCCACAGTCAAACTGGACTACTCCAGTCCTCCCCCTCTATCAGTCAGAACACAGTACGCCACTGTCTACATCAGAGAGGAGATACAAAATACAGTCAATATCATAGCATATTAGGATGTATAGTAGTAAAAAGAGCTCTGACTTACAAGAATGATGAAGAGTGTCATAAGAAAGGTCAAACATCCATATCAGAGAGAGACAGAAGATAGACAGGTTTGTCCCGGTTGGGGGTAGGGGGGGGGGGGGGGTCAGATTGTATATTGTCCATTGATTTTGACTACAATAAACAATTCGTTCTTGGATCGCTTTTCATTCAATTTTCTTCTTATAACTGATACCCACCTTTTATATCCCCTCCACCCGTTAATAAAAAAACAATGGACCCATTCATTCAACAGAATTAACTCTCTACAATAAAAAAAATTAAGCATAGAAAGTGCACGTTTATAGGCTAGTCTCAGTGACCATTGTATATTTCTACATGTGGGCCGGGTTTAGAAACAGAATGAGAGAGGGGGAGAAGGAGAAGGAGAAGTGGGAGAGGGTAGGTTGTAATGTACTGAACAGCTGACGTTGCTCAGCTTGGTCAGTGCAGGAGGTCAGTGGTTGACCTCCTGCTGTTTAATGTGTTTGTGCCACATTCCAGTGGCCTGGGCGAATGCAGACCACCACGTGTTGCATCACATGTTCTTCAGTCTGTGTTCAGCTACCAACGTGTTCGCATTGATTAAAGGCTTGCTACCACCATATACCTTACATATTACTGTTTCTGTTATTTAGACTAATACGTTTCACTGGCGACGAGGTGTAAAATGGCTTTGATCGGACAGGTACATGAGTTTTCCTCTGACGAGGGTTGGGATCAGTACGTCGAGAGACTAGAACATTATTTTGGAGCGAACAAGGTGACGGACTCCGGTCAAAAACGAGATATTTTGTTGACCGTCATCGGGGCGAAATCATATGGCCTACTTCGCAATTTGGTTGCGCCGGACAAACCGGGACAAAAAACGTTTGAGGAGCTGTCAACGCTGATGAGACAGCACCACAACCCGGTCCCAAGTGAAATCGTGCAGCGATGCAAATTTAATAGCAGGTTCCGGGCAGAGGGGGAGTCAGTGGCAGACTTTCTCGCCGCACTGAGATCGCTTTCGGAGCACTGCAACTACGGGTCCCTGCTCGACATCATTCTCCGTGATCGCCTGGTGTGTGGGATCCGCGACGATGCCATGCAGCGTCGGCTGCTATCGGAGCCCAATTTGGACTTGAAGGGTGCGATGGGCATTGCACAAGGGATTGAGATGGCGGCAGCCAATGTTCGGGATCTCAAACAGACCCAGCTGGGTCAAGCGGTTGGTGGTCAGGGGGACGTACACCGATTTGAAACGTCCACGAAGCCTGCAACCTCCAAGACGCGGACATATGATCGCTGTTTTCGTTGTGGAAAGACAACACACTCCCCTGACACGTGCCGATTCAGAACCAACTCTTGCTTTAATTGTCGCAAGACGGGGCACATCGCGCGGATGTGCAGAAGCAAGAAGCGAACCGGAGGCGGGGACATCAACGTCGTCGACGACATGGACGACGACACGTTTCGTACAGATGCACACAGAAGAGAGGAGGAGTTTGAGCAGTCAAGCTACCGACTGTACAACGTAAAAGCAGCAGGAAATCCGCCAATGCGAGTGGCACTGAAAATCGACGGTGTCGAGACAGACATGGAAGTCGACACCGGAGCATCGCTGTCGATAATTTCTAGTCGTCAATTCGACATATCGTGGCCGGGAAGACATCTGGATCCATCGTCCACGAAGCTACGAACATATACAGGAGAGCTACTCGATATCAGGGGCGAGGTGGATGTCGACGTCGGATATCAAGGGATGACATACAAGCTGAGACTAATTGTAGTCAATACAGATGGACCTAACCTCCTTGGCAGGGACTGGCTGCGCACAATCAAGTTGAATTGGACGCAGATTCACTCGGTTCGGATTACGGACGTCAATGACCTCCTTCGAAAGCATGAACCTGTATTCGGGGAGGAGTTAGGACAGCTGCGTGGGACCACGGCAAAGATCCACATTGAAGCGGAGGCACAACCTGGCTTCTGTAAGGCACGAGTTGTGCCATATGCGATGCGGGCACTCGTTGAGGACGAACTCGACAAGTTAGAACGCGACGGCGTCATCGAGCCCATACAGTTCGCGGAATGGGCTGCCCCGATAGTGCCAGTCATGAAAGGGGATAAGAAATCAGTGAGGATCTGCGGGGACTTCAAGCTAACGGTCAATCGGGCGGCAAAACTGGACAGATATCCAATTCCGAAGATTGAGGACCTGTTTGCCTCGCTGACAGGTGGGCAGAAGTTTTCCAAACTTGATCTGTCCCAGGCGTACAACCAGATCGTGCTCGACGACGACTCGAAGAAGTATGTGGTGATCAATACGCATAAGGGCCTGTACAGGTTTAACAGGCTACCGTTTGGAGTAGCGTCGGCGCCCGGGATTTTCCAACGGGTGATGGAAAATCTGCTCCGCGACATCCCGCACGTAACCGTGAACCTCGATGACGTGCTCGTGACAGGAAAAGACGACGACGAACATCTGGCCACGCTGGACTTAGTGCTGCAGCGGTTCAAGCAGGCTGGCTTACGGCTAAAGAGGAGCAAATGTGAGTTCATGCAGCAGTCGGTGGAGTACCTTGGCCACGTGATCGATGAACAGGGATTGCATCCAACCGCGAGCAGAGTTCGAGCGATCAAAGAAGCGCGGGCACCAGAAAATGTGACGGAGCTTAGGTCATACCTTGGTCTTCTGACCTACTATGGGAAATTCCTGCCCAAATTGTCAACGATTCTAGAGCCACTGCATGCCCTATTGAGGAAAGGTATCACGTGGAAATGGGCAGTCAACGAGCAGAATTCCTTCACACGATCAAAGCAGTTGTTGATTTCATCGCAGGTGTTGGTGCACTATGATCCAAAAAAGGAAATCATTGTATCGTGTGACGCGTCACCGTATGGAATAGGAGCCGTCATCGCGCACCGAATGGAAGATGGATCGGAGCTGCCGATTGCATTCGCTTCGCGTACACTAATGCCAGCGGAAAAAAAGTACGCACAAATTGAAAAGGAAGGCTTGTCGTGCGTGTTTGGAGTGTCGCGGTTTCATTCATTCCTATACGGACGTCGTTTCACCCTTGTGACCGATCACAAGCCACTCCTGGGTCTTTTTGATGAAGACCGGGCCGTTCCAGCTCAGGCGTCAGCTCGCATACAACGGTGGGCGCTCACTCTCGCAAGCTACGACTACGCCCTTCGTTTTAAACCGACTACCGCACACGCGAATGCTGATGCTCTCAGCCGTCTTCCACTACCGATGGCTGCGATGTCGGTTCCGATGCCGGCAGAAACCGTCCTCCTCATGGAAACGCTGGAGGCTTCACCGGTCACAGCAGCGGATATCCGCACGTGGACGCGCCGGGATCCGCTGTTGTCGCGTGTGTTTCGACTGGTGGAACACGGTTGGCACGACGGGAAACCCGACATCGATGTCGACATGAAAGCGTTCCGTCAGCGTCGTAGTGAATTAGCAATCGTTGACGGCTGCATCATGTGGGGAAATCGCCTGATCATTCCCAAGCAAGGGCAAAAGCGTGTGCTAGAAGCCCTACACGAAGGTCACCCAGGTATCGCGAGGATGAAAAGCTTCGCGCGCGCGTTCGCGTGGTGGCCAAAGATGGATGCCGACATCGAGCAGAAAGCGAAGTCGTGCAATAGTTGCCAGGAGAATCAAGCTCGTCCGCCGAAAGAACCACTCCATCCCTGGTCCTGGCCATCACAGCCGTGGTCGCGGATACATATCGACCATGCAGGCCCCTTCATGGGTAAATTGTTCTTACTCGTGATCGACGCCCACTCCAAGTGGCTGGAAGTTATCCCAGTCACATCGACGGACGCAGCGACGACAATCGAAAAATTGCGAGGCGTCTTTGCTACACATGGATTCACGAGTGCGTCCTTTGGAGAGTTTTTGAAGAGGAATGGAATTGCGCATTCGACGTCCTCACCGTACCATCCGTCATCGAATGGCTTAGCGGAGCGTGCAGTCCGCACGTTCAAGGAAGCAGGTCAGTGCAGGAGGTCAGTGGTTGACCTCCTGCTGTTTAATGTGTTTGTGCCACATTCCAGTGGCCTGGGCGAATGCAGACCACCACGTGTTGCATCACATGTTCTTCAGTCTGTGTTCAGCTACCAACGTGTTCGCATTGATTAAAGGCTTGCTACCACCATATACCTTACATAGTACTGTTTCTGTTATTTAGACTAATACGTTTCATAGGTAGTGAGCGTAAGGGGAAGGGGGGGGGGGGGGGGTAATCTCGACTTAGATGTCATACGTAGGGGATGTGTAAATTCAAAAGAAGGGTACTTACTTAGGACAGGAGAAGAAAAATCCTGAAAGTAGGAGCACGTTCGTCTTGGTTGGGGGGACGGGGGGGGGGGGACGGGGGGGGGGGGTGGGGGAGGTTGTCTTTAGCCATAATTTTCCCTCGCCTCTTCGATGCCCCGAAATAACCAATTTTCAATTGTTCAAACCGAAATAATTCGATTCTGCCTAAATAATAAACGGTTTCGCCCAAAAATAACATGACACTGCCCGAATATGACATAGTTTGCCCAAATGTTAGGTGCATTTTGCCTGAATATGGCCGTTTTTAAATCTCCAGGGGAGGGGGAGAACTGCAGGCCTGCAGCCCCCGCAGCACCCCCGCTTCCTACGCCTATCAGAATAGTGTTAAAGAGTCAGAGGGAGTCTGATGCAGAGGAGTATGAGAGTGTAAGAGACGGTGAAAAAGAACAGACTCAGTAATATAAGTAGGCAAATAATAGGTATATACTCAGACTCCACAGATATGTCAAAGAGGAGTAATTTATAACGTATTAATTACAATCTTGTCACCATTCCTTGCCAGACGTTTATAACTATATATTATTAAAGGATCTAAAGAATACAACGTACTTTGACACTTATTCCATAGTTGATGACTTGAAACATAGGTCTGCCGAAAAAAAACACATGAAAATAAACACAGTAGTGATTTAAGACTAGTTTTCTGATGCCAAATCTCACTTAGCAGCCAGTTTACGCCCCACCCACATTTAGGGTCTGGAATCGGTAGCGTGATCGACATGTGATTGACAATTCATTGGCTTACGTCATGACGCGTCATCTACAGAATTTAGTTCATTAGTCCGTTCTTTAGGTGACGTCACATTTTGGCGATTTAAAAGGGGCGTTCCCAGGACAATTATATATTTACTAATTACCCCAAAATTGATTGATTTCATGAGAAATGACTGCCAAATTCTTTTTCTTCGGGAAAAATTACATATAGAGAGCCGAATTGTGAAAATTAGGCCATCTAGACGCTGTAGTTCCTTTAATATAGTTAAATGTAAAACATTGCATAATAAAAACATTTAAAATGTGAAACATAGAACAGCATAAAGCAATGTTTATGCAATATAACATCAATGTACACAAAATAGAAATTTACCTAAACATTGAAGGCTTGTTGAAATCTTGCTAACAATCACGTTTGTTATGGTCCTACTAACGTCTATGAAGTGAAACGTGTAAACTGCCCTTAAAGGTAAACACGATACACACACAATGGCCATGAACAGCGGCGTAGCCAAGGATTCTGCAAGGGGAGAACTCAAACTTGGGAGCGCGTTTCGTGAGCCGCTACGGTAACTTTCAGATTGTACCTTTCCAAAGCCCTAACATAAAAAATATGAGCTAACAAGCAAGAAGAACACAAAACAAAAATAAAACAAAACAAACTAATTCGGGATGGGGGGAGTGTAGAAACTCTCTCCCCCCCCCCCCCCCATTACGCCACATGTCTTGTACTCGAGAGCAGATGATTTGAATCCACACACTTTATCATGGCAAATATTCAAATGATGGTCATGATAAACGCTGTAATAAATTCATTGTAATGCCAAATAAATGTATATTTCAGTCTGTTTTATGCTATATACTGTACATGTATTATTATTTTAGTTGAAGTCATTTTGCCTAAATGTGAGTTGGTTTGCCTGCAAATAACTAGTTTGCTGCCTGAACGGCCTACTATTAGTAACTTTAGCATGTACAGCTCAGCTCAGACGATAGCTGCCGTATTGCTCACTCAGCCGATATCTGCCGTATGTCATATTGAGACCTGAATCGGGACTAGCAAATAACATGACACTGCCTGAAAAAAGAGGATGAGAAAGAACAGAGACAGTTCGCCTACTATATTTCGGTTGATAATAGGTAAATAATCCAGAGATGTGTCAAGAAGGAGTATTATAACGCGTTAAAGGGGTAGTACAGTTTTGGTAAGGCTGAACAACTGTTAGGTTGTACTGTAATGGTGCAGGTTTTGATTAGTAACATTTAGTTTGACTAAAACTCAACTATCCCGGCTTTTAAAGATACTTTGATTTTATTTCGCATATTTTCTATACGTTTGGCATACGTTTACCCAATCCGGTCAGATGTGACCAGGCCATTAAGAATAACTATAACCACTCACAAACTCTTCTCTCTCGCTCGAATTATACTATTAATAGTTTATATCTCATTCATTTAACAAGATATAAAATCATCACAGCTACAAAATATCAAAACTTGGGATAGATTCAAGCAGACTTGATCGAGATATCGGGATCCAAACATGATATAAACATAATCGCAAATGGAAAAATCGATGAAAACTGCAAACATTCAATTCTGTCTTACCTGTAAAATAATGTGTTGAGAGAGACGGAAACTTTCTATGCACAGTAACTGTACTCGATCGCCACTTCATCTGAAGCATAATTAAAAGTATTTGCCTTAAAGTTCAAAATATACGTTACAGATGTAATGCACGCCATTCCGAATAAATGTCTGCTTGGAACAATGTCACCCCTCTCCCCTCCCTATACCTCCGCACACACAAACACACACAGGAGGACTTGATCTGACTGGAGAACTTCAGTTCGTAGGGATCGAATTACGTTGATACAGTACGAGTCGAAATCAACTTTGCAGCACTAATAGGGATTAACACATACAAACGCTAGGGTTGAGAGATTATTTTGACCATTACTGAAAGAGATGGGCGTTTTATAAAATTTTATGACGTGGTATAGAGGCAAAGCCACATACTTTGGGGAGGGCGGCTTAGTCACGTTAATTGGCAACGCATTATATGCATCAATTTGATGTGCCTTGTTTTGAGAACCAATTACTGTTTTCAAACATCTAATTAAAAACACCATAAGTTATGAAACAAAAGAAATATAACGGCTTACTCGGAATATCTTGAAATATTTGTATGCTAAATTGCAATAAAGGAAAAACAAATGTTGCCATTATTTGAGCAAAATAATAGGAACATATTATTTTTCCTCCAGATCTCCGCTACAACATATCAAAATTGTAGACGTATTCGAGCAGAATCGAAGGAGATAGAAACACAACTGCACCTTCCAAACATAATACAAAATTTATGAAATCAATCAAAATTCAATTTTCGCTTTTCATGGCAATTTGATGACGTCTGATGTCCGATTGGCAAATTTTGAATATCACACCATACCTTCAACTCATACTCTGTCACGAATACATAACAACCAAAACACTGAACATGGATTTTCAAAATTATGATCAATTGAAAAGGGCATGTTTTTACCACATTTTCACATATTTTACATATGGCAGCACGCGCGGATTTCATGTGTAACACGCGCGCATCGGCACATTTCCGGTCGGAATGAGCTAGTAATTGTTCAAAACCATCCCAGCTACAAGATATCAAAACTTGGGACAGATTCAAGCAGAATTGACCGAGATATCGGAATCCAAACACGATATATACATAATCGCAAATGATAAAATCGTTGAAAACTGCTAATGTTCACTTCTCATGGTCATATGATTACATAATGGTGTTTGATTGGCAATAAGGATGCATGATGTCATATCTACAACTCATTAGTCTGCAAGGAAAAATACTTTTAACAAAATTGACCACGGATTTTAAAAATTATTATCAATTAAAAAAGGGCATATTTTGTACATATTTTGCGCATAGCAGCACTCGCGGATTTTAAGGTTTTACGCCCTCGCATTCGAGCATTTTTGGTCGAGGAGATCTGGAAACTGTTTTAATTTATCATAAAAAGTATTGGGAACGGTTTCCAAGAAAAAAACGCGACTTTTTCGTTCCGTGCGCGCTACGCGTGAAAAAGCGCGCGCGCAAACGCGCACGCGCGCAAAATTTTGAAATGCCCGAAATGACCTTAAATGTATGGAAAATTGGTTCGCGGGTCGATTTGAGAATTTTTCAAAGAATGTTTCCCTTTGACGCGCGCGTACGCGTCCGTCGTTGTCCGTACGACCTTGGGTGCGACATTTTTTTTTATAGCCCTTGGCCTTAGCTTTCCATATACAAAATTTGGTTAAAATATTCCATTACGTAAGAAAGATATGGGCTGTTGAAATATTTCACAAAATGGCGTCTCTATGACGTCACAGGGTAGTGACGTCATAATCATTACCCAGGTGTCCAATTTCGGACCAAGCTCTATAATATTCACCAAGTTTCATTGCATGATAATTTGATATGTTATGAACAAGATCTTATCGAGATCGAGCCTTGTAACATGACACGAATTATATAAACAAAGCCAGAGATGATCGTGACGTATTGTGCGATTGTGGAAGCACCCGCTGAGTAATAACAATAGGTGATACGCTATACGTATCACCTAAAAAGAATAATTTTGTGTTTCCACAATTGCGGTATATTTAGAGATCGGAATGACCAGGGAAATGACGACGGATCGTGGTAGCGTTATCAAATGTTGTCGCATGATAATTTGATATGTTATGAACAAGATCTTATCGAGATCGAGCCTTGTAACATGACACAATTTATATAAACAAAGCCAGAGATGATCGTGACGTATTGTGCGATTGTGGAAGCACCCGCTGAGTAATAACAATAGGTGATACGCTATACGTATCACCTAAAAATGCAAAAGCTCCCTACCGTGGGCAGGGGGGACACCCCCTCCCACACCCTCCCCCCGCTCAGTCGCTTCACTTTTTAGTGAAACCAGATATCGGGGAATTGTGGTGTGTGATGGATGGTATGTGTTGTTGTTGTTGTTATGATGCACACACATACGGCAGTCACCAGCACCCAATACCAAGTTCACTAATATAAAACAGTACAACGACTGAATAAAATAATGTCCACACCAGTGATATAAATTGGAATGACGTCATTATTGAAAAGATAAACAAATGTCCGAAAGAATGTATTGCACTGCGATTAGGGTCCATTATGATTAAACGCGAAAGTCAATTATGTATAGGCCTAGAAAGAGTAAGTGACAGTCCGCGGATGAGATGTAAATAGCGAGAGTTCGGAAAGATGATGCAGAAGTAGAACGCGTGGGCGCGTGGAGAAAAAGGCGATTCATCATTTCAGTCCCGTCGATGAACCAGCACACACGATGTGGCGCGAAGGTGTGGCGATGACTCCGGCGTGTGCCGTGGAGAGATGAGCGAAGCCTGGAAGCCTGAAGGTGTGGTGCTTATACGTGTTCATATGTAGACAATACGAAAATGGCAATCGGAAGAATAGTAGAAAGTCTTGCATGCAGAAAAGTGTCATCTCTGCAAGAAGAGAAAGATTGATGAAAGTCCGAATGGCTCGGTGGATGTAGAGGTTGATGAAAAGGTGATGGTTTAAAGCCCCATGTTGGTCGGCGGACTCTCCCCTATAGGTGTGTGAGTGAGGCATGGATTGTAGCCCCGTTTACAATCCATGGTTGTCGATGCCCATGCATGTGATTTAGATGGTAACTGCACATGGCGATGTCGACGTTGAAGAGGAGGTGAAAAGCGAAGGTGTTCTTCGGATGTGAGTTAGGAGAGAAAAGAAGAAGTCATGCTTTGCTACAAATGAGTGTGCATTAGAACCATATAAGTCGGTGAGGAACAAAGAAATGATTTTCTGAGTAAAAGTCAATACCATCCCAGAGAGGCAGGAAGCTGTATCAAGTTAAATAAACATCCGACCATGGCAGGAAAGGGTTTCCGATTAAATCAAAACATCCATCTGAAGTTGAGGTGGATCGAAGCAACTAAATTGTTATCCATGATCTGGTTGTACTTTGCAATGCTAGTCTGTCGTTCGGACTGTGAAGTGAGTCCCTACAACTTCCTCGCAATGTCTCACTCTCACATCTGGCTCAAAGTTGGCAACCCAGAATGTGGTTGGGCATGAGAAAATTGTGAGCCCCCTTGGGGTTTTGCCCCCCTCCCCCCCATCCAAAACTGCCCCCGGCGCGCCTGGTTCAAACGCGTACTGCATAATCACCTGCAGTTGGTATAAGCATACGTCCTGCCTTATACGTTCTGTGTGATACTCAAGTTGTGAAACTTGTATTGTTAATCATTGTTTTTGTTGAATGCCGCAAGTTTATGACGACTAACATGTACCAAACGCGTATGTTATAGAAGCTAGACGTTATTTTATCCAAACTTTACAGTCATGTATTTCAACTTAAATCTAAAGTTTTATTTTCAATAAAGTATACATATTGATTACATTCATAAGGGAATACATATTGGATCGGAGGGATCATACAAAAGCAACACTTATCAGAGTATTATGTCCAGATCCAGATCCAGAGGTTGTGTTGGAAACTGATACTTATATTAATGATTCAATTTGTTATATTTCTGATTATACAGTAATACAGCAACTTATATTCCTACTGGACACATCTATTGGTGTAGAATGGGGCCCACCCGATGGAAACTTCGACAGTCTGGAGCTAGTGGTAGTATCTGGCGTGACGCCATTCAGCAGTGTTCTTATTCCTGCATCAGTCCGTTCTGCGAACATCACTGGCCTTACTCCTGGAACTGTCTTCACCTTGACTCTTTACCCAATAGTGTCCGGAGCACGTGGTGATATTTTGACGACTAACATGTACCAAACGCGTGAGTTGTAGAAGCTAGAACTTATGTTATCCAAACTATGCAGTCATGTATTCCAATTTCAAGTTCAACTTTATTTTGTTTCCAACAAAATATACGTATCAATTATATTCATATACAGAATAAGAGATTACATACCGTAAAAGTTTGACTAGAGGCGCTACTTTCTCACAGTATTAGCAGGTATTATCAACAGCCCCAGCCCGTCCACTAAATTTTTTTTCCTACGAACTTTTTGTCCTAATGAATTATTCATAAGCAGCGACGTTGGCTACTCATGAATATTCATAACTAGGATTGAGTTTTAGGGTTATAATTACATTGAGACCATCCTGACCATCAGCGGTTTCCGTGGCCTATTGGTCACGCTGTGGATTCAAACCTTGGTATCATGTTTTCGAATCCTCTCTCATGACTCTTATTTTCTTTTGCCATAATACATGGTGAGTAGCGGGTTCATTTAGTAAATGTATCATGCAGAGTTTTCACTAAAGTCTGATATCCGACAACAAGTTCGTAGGAATCATGTGCGCATGCGCCAGAGACAAAAAGTTCGTAGAAAAAAAAAAATTCGCGCCCCCGTCCACAAGGATCTAGTATAATGAATATGTATCTAGCCCTTTGTCAACGATCTTCGAGCAGGTCTTAATGAATATTCATGATAGCATAATCATGTAAAATTGAGAAGAGGTAAACGTTACTTAGGGTAAAAAAACCTACCAAGCAAGCAGAAGTAGCTCTTGGGTCGGTGGTTGGTGCAAATCATTCTAGGCATGGCGGTATGTAAAGCCGTAGGTTTCAAGGTCGCATTGGATAAATGAATTTTTTTATTCTTCAATTTCATACGAATTTTGTTTTTAACAAATTATGCCACCGTTTTATGCATAGGAATAGGAAGGAAAATCATCAACTGTTTGTCAGATACACAATTATTATGACATTCAGTCATGGCATTCCCTGCCCACACACACACACGCACATTCATACGTACACGCACACGCACACGCACACGCGCACGCGGGCACACACACACACATACACACACACACACACACACACACACACGCACGCACGCACACACACACACACACACACACACACACACACACACACACACACACACACACACACACACAACACACCACACACACACACACGTCGTGTGCGCGGGATGGGGGGGCCACGGGCGTCGATCTGTCATTGATACCCATTCATCAGGGGGATGATCTATTCGTCCATCCTCCCCTGATGAATGGGTATACGTAAGTATCGACGCCCATGGGGGGGGGGGGGGGGGGGGGAGGGGGGGGGGCGTGCATGTCCGTCGCCAAAAATGTTAGAGGCCGAGACCGAGACCACTTGTTCAGTTGTTCCTCAAGGCCGCTAAATAGTGGTAAAGGGGGGGGGGGGGGGGGGGGGGGGGGGGGGGGGGGGGGGGGGGGGCACGTTGTAACTTGGAAACCTGTGTGCGTCGTAAGATATGATATGTCTGAACAGTCTGACATAATCATTGAATGCAACATGTCCAAGGTGTGTGAAAGGGCTGGAAGAACATATTCTTTAAGTTCCGTTAGTTACCAATAAAATGAGCGTGGTTCATCGGTATGCGAGCTGTCTTTAAATCTCAAGGTACGCAGTTCAAATCCACCTAAGATGTTCCCGGGGGTTTTCTTTTATCTATTGATGGATGGTCATATTTTTTCACTGTTACTGTAAAAATTCATAATGAAGCAACAATAGCTTCATCATGAATTGTGTAACGTATTATATGTCTTTCTTTCATTTCATTTTTTTTTCCTTTCATTTCATTTTCTTTTTTTCTCTTTCATATTCCTTTATTTCTTTTTATTTTAAATGTTTGAATTCATCTTTTTTTTTGTAACTTGCATTTCTGCAATGTTTTCATGATTGTTTTGGTTTTCATTCATTTCCAACACGGTTCAACATCATCACAATCAAATCATGCAACAGTGTAATTGGGGATTCCATGAATGTTGATGAGGTGGTCCTGTGAGCCATCGTGGGCGACTGTGATGCCGCACTTGTCAAAGCCGCGGATGACGGTGTCCTTCAGCGTGGTGGTCATCTCCTCCCACACCTGCCCCACCCATTGTGTTATTAACACGCGCCTCTCGCTCGTCGTCAGCTTGTTCTCTAAATAGTCACATAAGCACATAAATGTCCCCTTATATGTTTTCCAAATTATTAGGGGGGCATGTGCACCCCCGTGCCCCCACCCTCCGCCCCCTCCCCCACGTCGCTACGCCACTGTCCCCCCCCCCCCCGAAGTCTTGATCTCGAAGATTTAGAACTGGCACCGGTCTTCGTCTCGTCTTCGTTTCGAAAATGTCCAAACAAATTCAGTCTTGGATTTGATAACATTTGCAACAACTACCCCCCCCCCCCCCCCACCCCCCCCCACCCCCACCCCCCCCCTGCCCGCCAAGTCCCGATCTCGAAAATTGAGGACTAATTGCCCCGGTCTCCGTCTCGAAAATTGCAAAAATTCTCCGTCTCACATTCGCAGCAAATGGGTCTAGGCTGCACATTTTGGGCCGGACCTGGTCCTGAAAATGTCGTACATTCTCAATCTTGGCTTTCAATCTTGGCTTTAAAAAAAAAGTTACGACTACCTAGGCTCCCCCCCCCCCCCCCAAAAAAAAAATTGTTGTTGTTAACATGCATCATACATTACATTGCATCTGTTCATGTTAGTGGTCACATTTGTGAAAAGAACATTGTATTACGAAATAAAGAAAAATGAGAGGCTGCCTGGCACACGATATTCACTAAACGGTACAACATAACGCCGGGCGCGGACGCCGGGCGCGGACGCTACCCCCCCCCCCCCCCCAAAAAAAAATTGTTGTTGTTAACATGCATCATACATTACATTGCATCTGTTCATGTTAGTGGTCACATTTGTGAAAAGAACATTGTATTACGAAATAAAGAAAAATGAGAGGCTGCCTGGCACACGATATTCACTAAACGGTACAACATAACGCCGGGGCGCGGACGCCGGGCGCGGACGCCGGGCGCGGACGCCGGGCGCGGACGCCGGGCGCGGACGCCGGGCGCGGACGCCGGGCGCGGACGCCGGGCGCGGACGCCGGGCGCGGACGCCGGGCGCGGACGCCGGGCGCGGACGCCAGTTCTCCCGAGTTACATAACTTGAATGAATGAATGGATCTTAGAATTGCTTTTCCAAAATAGCTCATAATGATTCCCTGCGTACGGAATGCTAATTTTCTTGAAACTAACGATTTCATTTTCGAATGCACAGTGCATGGCGCTTCACATGCAGTTCAACGCAACTCAATTGCAATGCAGCTACTCGCGCAACGGGGCCGGATCGGGATCGACGCGGTACCGTCGGCGTGAGGTTCTGGCATCTACTCTGCTCCATTCGCATAGACGTACCACGTATAGACTGCATGCACTGCACTGCAATTCCTGCACGCTCGATCGCTCAGCTGTATACATGATATGCACGCACGTGGGCTTTATCAACACTGCGCAATACAACGATGACGGAACTATTGAAATTCGCGACTATACACTACGATTGTGTTGTCAATTTTAGACATACAGATCATATGGATCATTGGCGTAAAAATAATATTTATGTACATCTAAATCTGGCTAATTTGGCAATTTTTAAACTTAAAATATGATTGGTAATATGTATCTTCTTTTATTATTTCCGTTTTGTATCGTGAAACAAAGTTGCAGCGGTAAATCGGTAGTCAATGCTCGGCGCCTTAACTTTAGCAACCGCATTGCTGACTTTTCATTTTCTTCGATCTGGAGGACGACCACGGGGCGAGGGCGACTCGGGAATGCCTCGAGGTCCCTCCGCAAAAGGTATATCCTTCGACCCCGACGGTCGGGGAGTCGCCAAAATCTCGGGGTGAGGATATCTCGAGTGGGACACGATTCGGGGGGTTGAAGCTTACCGTGTCGAAGGGGGTTGAGATGATTCCGAGGCGTGTATACGTTTGCAAACTTACACTACGATTACAAAGCACTTGCGTTGTCAATTTAAGACCTACAGATCATATCGACCATTTGTATAATAATACTTTTGTATTTATCTAAATCGGGGTAAGTTTGCCACTTGTAAACTTAAAAACTGTTTCTCGATATATATCTTGCTTTATCAACTCCGTTTTATATTCGTTAAACAAAGTCCTGGTGGTAAATCGGTAGTGGATGCTCGGCGACTTAACTTTAGCAACCGCATTGCTGACTATCCCTTTTCTTTATCTGGAGGACGACCACGGGGTGGGGGCGACTGGGGACCGCCTCGAGGTCCTCCGCAAAACGTATATCCTTCGATCCCGACGGTCGGGGAGTCGCCAAAATCTCGGGGTGAGGATATCTCGAGTGGGACACGATTCGGGGGGTTGAAGCTTACCGTATTAATATAATAGACTAGCTGTTTGCGCCCGTTAAACGGGCGCTCTTTGCTGCGGCAGCCATTTTGTTTTGTCGAGGTGTTACTTGTCCTTTAACCCTATCTTAACTGGGCTATTTGAGACCAGGTTTTTACTGGGGGGGGGGGGGGGTCAATTTGACCCCCCCCTAACATCTCGGAGACCGCTCGTCCGATTCACGCGAAATTTTGCATGGAGGTACATTGAAGTGTTTTCGTTTAATCGATCCAATGTTAAATATGCAAATTATACGCATATTAATCAGCGAAAAACACTAATTTTATGCAAAAATCCTCTTTTTGTCTGTAAATCACTTAATATTGCTCAGAATATGCTGATTTTGTACATGAATATTCTCTATGACTTAATTAATAGGTTTTCAAAAAAAAAATTTGTTTAATGTGTTTCTTTGTTTTTGGAATTTCTTATGTATTTCTTTGTTTTTTCGACTTATGTTTTTTATTGTTTTTTCCAATGGAAATAATTATTGACCATTATCCAACCATTTTTAGCCCAAATTACATAATTGCAGTGATTAGAATGAAAAATAATGAAGATTTTGTCTTTTCTAGGAAAAAATCAATTTCCATAGGATTTGTACACAAATCACAAAATTTAGCGATTTTTGGGCGACGCTCACTTACAAAAGGTCACGTGACTTTAGAACGGTATACCCGGTCGTCGCAAATTTGGTCTCAAAAGTTGCGCAAGACTTCAATGAAAAAACTCATGAAGTCACGCGGCAATATCTGCGCGCGTTGCGGAATTATCGCGCAAAAAGTCGAGGGGGGGGGTCAAATTGACCCCCCCCCCCCAGTTAAGATAGGGTTAAAGCTATATTTTTGGTTATTTCGTTGCTTGTATCACAAAATGAACAGATCGTGACGCATTATCGGTCTCTGCGCCAAATATTGCGCTTGTATCGCAAACTGCACGACAATCTCCAAATGAAGTATTGGTACAATGAAGAGATCATTGTGTATTTTTTAAAACTGGTATATTTCGAGCTGTATAATAAAAAAAAACCTGCGAACGGTTATCTTCCCCCTATTTTGTATTTATTTATTTATTTTGTATTTATTTATTTATTTATTTGTATTATTATTATTTTTTTTTGGTGGGGAGGGGGAATTAAAGCTCTCCCCTATTTCGGGCGATGGACCCCCTGCCCCCACACACACCTGTGGAAAACGGCTACATCCCATCCCCTCCCCACCCCGTCCATCAATACCACCTCCCGATGTACACAAATTAACCAATTGTCTTGGTCTCTGCCCCGAAAATCGTGTCGCAAAACAGTTTTATCATAACACATATCCGTTTGGATACTTGATAATTTGATAATTCGAGACCCTACCTTTTTTTTCAAGTGCTTGAATATCAAACATATATTAATTGCGTAATTTCTTGAGGAGCAAGCTCCCGGGGAAAATTTGTATCATTTCTAATTTATCCTGTGAACCTGTTTTGTTTAGTTTTTTGCTGCTTTATAAATCAAAATGGGTGCGCAATCACCCGTGAAATCATCACTTATATGCACACGGTATTGGAAATAATTCAGAAGATTAAGAATAATCCAAACCATGGCATGCGTTGTATTGTATCAACAGTTCCTTACAACAATTTGTTGCTGTTTATTCTATCAAACTGTAGTTTAAACCATTTAATGCAATTGTATGCGATGGAACACCCCCCCCCCCTCCACCATTCCCCACTTACACAATACACCCGCGAAACGGTGAACCGGCCCCCCTCCCCCCCCCCCCCCCATTTTGGCCGATAATTAAGCACCCTCTAATATTGGTGATGGATACCCCATTCCCCCGCCTAATAGAAAGCCTCGGAAAACAGTTACCCCTCCCCCCATCAAGTGTTCCCGGTCAACAATGCATTTTGTAAAGTAGCCCCGGTCCCACCCCCCCCCCCCCCCCCCATCAAGTGTTCCCGGTCAACGATGCATTTTTAAAAGTAGCCCTCCCCCTCAATGACTCCCTGCTTTCAAAATAAAAACTGAGTTAAGTTATCTCCCCCCCCCCCCCACACATCCGTATTTTGGGCAAGAATACCCCTCCCTATTTTGGGCGATCCCCCTCCCCCCCCCCCGCCCACGGTGGAAAACAGTAACATCCCCACCCCACCTCCCCCCCCCCCCATCCCCCACATCCCTCGGCGCTCCTGCTTATCACCAACATCCCCGTTGTACATAAATTAACCAATAATTTCTTGGTCTCGGCCTCGAAAAATCTTATCGCAGAATGACGGTTATCAGAACAGATTTGTTAGAATTCAATTAAATATGAGCATGAACAATTTGATAATCAAAACCCCATCTTTTTCCTCTTTTTTAAGTTAATGAATATTGTAAATATATTATAAATTGCGTCATTTCGTTAGTAACACCGGCTCCCGGAGAAAACTCTAAACATTTCTTTATCCTGTCAGCCTTATTTTGTGTTTATAAATCAAAAGGAATGCACATTTTCCAGCTTCTAAGGGAGTATTCCAGCAAGTCGCCTGTACTGTTAGGCTCACACAGTGCTAATGAAACCCATTCCCAATTCTCTGAAGCCGGGAGTATCTAAATGCATTGATTATTTTTGACTACTCTTGCAAGATATGCTTGAATTTGCTGTTCCTATACGGGTCTTACCAATACACCGAATTTGTATGAAAATCTCCGACAGCTACTAAAATAAATAGACACAGCTTCGTGTACAAAATGTATTTTCCCCTATATACCATTTGGAAAAAACTCGCTTCAGCATAGGCCAAACAAAATAACCTCGGATTTGCCTTCCTATCTCATTTATCAAGTAAATAGTGTAGCGAGCTGCTCCCTGGTCAAATGGGTTAATTAATTCAGCGCCGAAACCCAGCGGAGACTTAATCGCTATGTAAACAAAGTATTTCTCCGGCGAGCCCCGGCCCTGAGGCTTATCGCAGACTATAATCGCTATGTAAATAGGCCCTCTTTCCCCGTTCTAAATGAGCCACAGATACTAATCGCTCGAAAGGAATGCGCTCGCCGTTAACGACACGCCAAGGCATAGGTTGGTCTTATCCCTGCGATTTCATGAGCTCGATTCAGTGTATAAAGTGACCACAAGACCAATTAACTGTGTCAATACAGCCTTGGCGAGAGCGTCCGAGACCCTACCTCATGATTATTCATAAGCCCGATATCTACAAATCCGGCGAACGGGTGGCGCTCAACGAAAAGCGAAGCTCGGTCGCGCGCGAATGACGGCTAGTCCTTTTTCCACGCGACTCTATAAAATCGATGGTGAGTCGCGCGTCATGAATAATGAATAAATTAGAGGAACTTCGGGGCCATCTGGACGTCGATCCCGACCGCGACGGGAGTCGGGAATGCGACAGTCCGGAGCTCCGAGACCGGGCCCGTCAACGGGTCCGGGTCGCGGCGATCGAGGAGCGCCGGGAAAAGAGGAGATGCATTTTTAGAAATGGCCATTGGTAAAGCACGGGCGACTCCCCTCGTCGCGTTAGAGTATTATTAGGTATTGACTAGCTGTTGGCGCCCGTTAAACGGGCGCTCTTTGCTGCGGCAGCCATTTTGTTTTGTCGAGGTGTTACTTGTCCTTTAAAGCTATATTTTTGGTTATTTCGTTGCTTGTATCACAAAATGAACAGATCGTGACGCATTATCGGTCTCTGCGCCAAATATTGCGCTTGTATCGCAAACTGCACGACAATCTCCAAATGAAGTATTGGTACAATGAAGAGATCATTGTGTATTTTTTAAAACTGGTATATTTTGAGCTGTTACATAATAAAAAAAACCTGCGAACGGTTATCTTCCCCCTATTTTGTATTTATTTATTTATTTTGTATTTATTTATTTATTTATTTGTATTATTATTATTATTATTTTTTTTGGGGGGGGGGGGGGAGGGGGAATTAAAGCTCTCCCCTATTTTGGGCGATGGACCCCCCTGCCCCCACACACACCTGTGGAAAACGGCTACATCCCATCCCCTCCCCACCCCGTCCATCAATACCACCTCCCGATGTACACAAATTAACCAATTGTCTTGGTCTCTGCCCCGAAAATCGTGTCGCAAAACAGTTTTATCATAACACATATCCGTTTGGATACTTGTATAAGTTAATAATTCGAGACCCTACCTTTTTTTTTTCAAGTGCTTGAATATCAAACATATATTAATTGCGTAATTTCTTGAGGAGCAAGCTCCCGGGGAAAATTTTTATAATTTCTAATTTATCCTGTGAACCTGTTTTGTTTAGTTTTTTGCTACTTTATAAATCAAAATGGGTGCGCAATCACCCCGTGAAAATCATCACTTATGCACACGGTATTGGAAATAATTCAGAAGATTAAGAATAATCAAAACCATGGCATGCGTTGTATTGTATCAACAGTTCCGTACAACAAAATAAAACCAAACATATTATAATCAGTTATATAACCAAATTATAATAACAATGATACTAATACTGAACATATCCCTATATTTATACACGTACTTATAGCTAATTTGTTGCTGTTTATTCTATCAAACTGTAGTTTTAACCATTTTAATGCAATTGTATGCGATGGAACACCCCCCCCCCCCCCACCATTCCCCACTTACACAATACACCCACGAAACGGTGAACCGGCCCCCCCCCCCCCCCCATTTTGGCCGATAATTAAGCACCCTCTATTATTGGTGATGGATACCCCATTCCCCGCCTAATAGAAAGCCTCGGAAAACAGTTACCCCTCCCCCTCTCCCCCCATGAAGTGTTCCGGTCATCCTGTGAACCTGTTTTGTTTAGTTTTTTGCTGCTTTATAAATCAAAATGGGTGCGCAATCACCCCGTGAAAATCATCACTTATATGCACACGGTATTGGAAATAATTCAGAAGATTAAGAATAATCCAAACCATGGCATGCGTTGTATTGTATCAACAGTTCCTTACAACAATTTGTTGCTGTTTATTCTATCAAACTGTAGTTTAAACCATTTTAATGCAATTGTATGCGATGGAACACCCCCCCCCCCTCCACCATTCCCCACTTACACAATACACCCGCGAAACGGTGAACCGGCCCCCCTCCCCCCCCCCCATTTTGGCCGATAATTAAGCACCCTCTAATATTGGTGATGGATACCCCATTCCCCGCCTAATAGAAAGCCTCGGAAAACAGTTACCCCTCCCCCCATCAAGTGTTCCCGGTCAACAATGCATTTTGTAAAGTAGCCCCGGTCCCACCCCCCCCCCCCCATCAAGTGTTCCCGGTCAACGATGCATTTTTAAAAGTAGCCCTCCCCCTCAATGACTCCCTGCTTTCAAAATAAAAACTGAGTTAAGTTATCTCCCCCCCCCCCCACACATCCGTATTTTGGGCAAGAATACCCCTCCCCTATTTTGGGCGATCCCCCTCCCCCCCCCCCCCCCGCCCACGGTGGAAAACAGTAACATCCCCACCCCACCCCCCCCCCCCCCCCCATCCCCCACATCCCTCGGCGCTCCTGCTTATCACCAACATCCCCGTTGTACATAAATTAACCAATAATTTCTTGGTCTCGGCCTCGAAAAATCTTATCGCAGAATGACGGTTATCAGAACAGATTTGTTAGAATTCAATTAAATATGAGCATGAACAATTTGATAATCAAAACCCCATCTTTTTCCTCTTTTTTAAGTTAATGAATATTGTAAATATATTATAAATTGCGTCATTTCGTTAGTAACACCGGCTCCCGGAGAAAACTCTAAAAATTTCTTTATCCTGTCAGCCTTATTTTGTGTTTTTAAATCAAAAGGAATGCACATTTTCCAGCTTCTAAGGGAGTATTCCAGCAAGTCGCCTGTACTGTTAGGCTCACACAGTGCTAATGAAACCCATTCCCAATTCTCTGAAGCCGGGAGTATCTAAATGCATTGATTATTTTTGACTACTCTTGCAAGATATGCTTGAATTTGCTGTTCCTATACGGGTCTTACCAATACACCGAATTTGTATGAAAATCTCCGACAGCTACTAAAATAAATAGACACAGCTTCGTGTACAAAATGTATTTTCCCCTATATACCATTTGGAAAAAACTCGCTTCAGCATAGGCCAAACAAAATAACCTCGGATTTGCCTTCCTATCTCATTTATCAAGTAAATAGTGTAGCGAGCTGCTCCCTGGTCAAATGGGTTAATTAATTCAGCGCCGAAACCCAGCGGAGACTTAATCGCTATGTAAACAAAGTATTTCTCCGGCGAGCCCCGGCCCTGAGGCTTATCGCAGACTATAATCGCTATGTAAATAGGCCCTCTTTCCCCGTTCTAAATGAGCCACAGATACTAATCGCTCGAAAGGAATGCGCTCGCCGTTAACGACACGCCAAGGCATAGGTTGGTCTTATCCCTGCGATTTCATGAGCTCGATTCAGTGTATAAAGTGACCACAAGACCAATTAACTGTGTCAATACAGCCTTGGCGAGAGCGTCCGAGACCCTACCTCATGATTATTCATAAGCCCGATATCTACAAATCCGGCGAACGGGTGGCGCTCAACGAAAAGCGAAGCTCGGTCGCGCGCGAATGACGGCTAGTCCTTTTTCCACGCGACTCTATAAAATCGATGGTGAGTCGCGCGTCATGAATAATGAATAAATTAGAGGAACTTCGGGGCCATCTGGACGTCGATCCCGACCGCGACGGGAGTCGGGAATGCGACAGTCCGGAGCTCCGAGACCGGGCCCGTCAACGGGTCCGGGTCGCGGCGATCGAGGAGCGCCGGGAAAAGAGGAGATGCATTTTTAGAAATGGCCATTGGTAAAGCACGGGCGACTCCCCTCGTCGCGTTAGAGTATTATTAGGTATTGACTAGCTGTTGGCGCCCGTTAAACGGGCGCTCTTTGCTGCGGCAGCCATTTTGTTTTGTCGAGGTGTTACTTGTCCTTTAAAGCTATATTTTTGGTTATTTCGTTGCTTGTATCACAAAATGAACAGATCGTGACGCATTATCGGTCTCTGCGCCAAATATTGCGCTTGTATCGCAAACTGCACGACAATCTCCAAATGAAGTATTGGTACAATGAAGAGATCATTGTGTATTTTTTAAAACTGGTATATTTTGAGCTGTTACATAATAAAAAAAACCTGCGAACGGTTATCTTCCCCCTATTTTGTATTTATTTATTTATTTTGTATTTATTTATTTATTTATTTGTATTATTATTATTATTATTTTTTTGGGGGGGGGGGGAGGGGGAATTAAAGCTCTCCCCTATTTTGGGCGATGGACCCCCCTGCCCCCACACACACCTGTGGAAAACGGCTACATCCCATCCCCTCCCCACCCCGTCCATCAATACCACCTCCCGATGTACACAAATTAACCAATTGTCTTGGTCTCTGCCCCGAAAATCGTGTCGCAAAACAGTTTTATCATAACACATATCCGTTTGGATACTTGTATAAGTTAATAATTCGAGACCCTACCTTTTTTTTTTCAAGTGCTTGAATATCAAACATATATTAATTGCGTAATTTCTTGAGGAGCAAGCTCCCGGGGAAAATTTTTATAATTTCTAATTTATCCTGTGAACCTGTTTTGTTTAGTTTTTTGCTACTTTATAAATCAAAATGGGTGCGCAATCACCCCGTGAAAATCATCACTTATGCACACGGTATTGGAAATAATTCAGAAGATTAAGAATAATCAAAACCATGGCATGCGTTGTATTGTATCAACAGTTCCGTACAACAAAATAAAACCAAACATATTATAATCAGTTATATACCAAATTATAATAACAATGATACTAATACTGAACATATCCCTATATTTATACACGTACTTATAGCTAATTTGTTGCTGTTTATTCTATCAAACTGTAGTTTTAACCATTTTAATGCAATTGTATGCGATGGAACACCCCCCCCCCCCCCACCATTCCCCACTTACACAATACACCCACGAAACGGTGAACGGCCCCCCCCCCCCCCCATTTTGGCCGATAATTAAGCACCCTCTATTATTGGTGATGGATACCCCATTCCCCGCCTAATAGAAAGCCTCGGAAAACAGTTACCCCTCCCCCCCCTCCCCCCATGAAGTGTTCCGGTCAACGATGCATTTTGTAAAGTAGCCCCCCCCCCCCACCCCTCCCCCCCCCCCCCCCCACCCCCCATCAAGTGTTCCGGTCAACGATGCATTTTGTAATTAAGTAGCCCTCCCCCTCAATGACTCCCTGCTTTCAAAATAAAAACTGAGTTAAATTATCTCCCCCCCCCCCCACACATCCGTATTTTGGGCAAGAATACCCCTCCCCTATTTTGGGCGATGCCCCTCCCCCCCCCCGCCCACTTTGGAAAACAGTAACATCCCCACCCCCCACCCCCCCCCCCCCTATCCCCCATATCCCTCGGCGCCCCTGCTTATCATGCTTATCACCAATATCCCCGTTGTACATAAATTAACCAATACTTTCTTGGTCTCGGCCTTGAAAAATCTTATCGCAGAATGACGGTTATCAGAACAGATTTGTTAGAATTCAATTAAATATGAGCATGAACAATTTGATACTCAAAACCCCATCTTTTTCCTCTTTTTTTAAGTTAATGAATATTGAAAAGATATTATAAATTGCGTCATTTCGTTAGTAACACCGGCTCCCGGAGAAAACTCTAAACATTTCTTTATCCTGTCAGCCTTATTTTGTGTTTATAAATCAAAAGGAATGCACATTTTCCAGCTTCTAAGGGAGTATTCCAGCAAGTCGCCTGTACTGTTAGGCTCACACAGTGCTAATGAAACCCATTCCCAATTCTCTGAAGCCGGGAGTATTTAAATGCATTGATTATTTTTGACTACTCTTGCAAGATATGCTTGAATTTGCTGTTCCTATACGGGTCTTACCAATACACCGAATTTGTATGAAAATCTCCGACAGCTACTAAAATAAATAGACACAGCTTTGTGTACAAAATGTATTTTCCCCTATATACCATTTGGAAAAACTCGCTTCAGCATAAACCAAACAAAATAACCTCGGATTTGCCTTGCTATCTCATTTATCAAGTAAATAGTGTAGCGAGCTGCTTCGTGGTCAAATGGGTTAATCAATTCAGCGCCGAAACCCAGCGGAGACTTAATCGCTATGTAAACAAAGTATTTCTCCGGCGAGCCCCGGCCCTGAGGCTTATCGCAGACTATAATCGCTATGTAAATAGGCCCTCTTTCCCCGTTCTAAATGAGCCACAGATACTAATCGCTCGAAAGGAATGCGCTCGCTGTTAACGACACGCCAAGGCATAGGTTGGTCTTATCCATGCAATTTTATGAGCGCGATTCAGTGTATAAATTTACCGCAAGACCAATTAACTTGGTAAATAAAGTCTCTGATAGAAGGGTCCGAGACCGTTCCTTTTGAATATTCATAGGCCCGATATCTACAAATCCCTCGAAGGGAACTCGCTCGTTGGAAAGCAGGGCTCAGTCGCGCGCGAATGATAGCTAGTGCTTATCCAGGCTACACTTTAAAATCGATGGCGAAATTAGACGAACTTCGGGGCCATCTGGACGCCGATCTCGACCAGGCCGGGAGTCGGGAAAGCAAACGGAAGCATCTCCGAGACCCGGCCCGTCGACCCGTCCGGGTCGCGGCGATCGAGGAGGGCCGGGAAAAGAGGAGATAGGCTTGTAGAAATCGCCATTGGTAACGCACGCGCGACCCCCCTCGTAGCGTTAGAGTATTACTGAGTGTAGACTAGCTGTTGGCGCCCGTTAAACGGGCGCTCTTTGCTGCGGCAGCCATTTTGTTTTGTCGAGGTGTTACTCGTCCTTTAAAGCTATATTCATGGTTTTTTCGTCGCTTGTATCGCAAAATGAACGGATCGTGACGCATTATCGGTCTCTTCGTAAAATATTGCGCTTGTATCAAAAACTGCACGACGATCTCCAAATGAAGTATTGGTACAATGATGAGATCATTGTGTATTGTTTTAAACTGGTAGATTTTGAGCTGTTACATAATAAAAACCTGCGATCGGTCATTTCCCCCCTATTTTTTATTCATGTATTTATTTATTTATTTTTTGTTGTGGGGGGGGGGGGGGGGGGCTAGGGGAAATTAAACCTCTCCCCTATTTTGGGCGATGGATCCCCCTCCCCCCACACACACCTGTGGAAAACGGCTACATCCCCCGGCCACCCCCTCCACACCCCGTCCATCAATACCACCTCCCGATGTACACAATTGTCTTGGTCTCTGCCCCGAAAATCGTGTCGCAAAACAGTTTTGGGGCGATGGACCCCCCTCCTCCCACACACACCTCTGGAAAACGGCTACATCCCCATCCCCTCCCCACCCCGTCCATCAATACCACCTCCCGATGTACACAAATTAATCAATTGTCTTGGTCTCTGCCCCGAAAATCTTGTCGCAAAACAGTTTTATCATAACACATATCCGTTTGGATACTTGTATAATTTGATAATTCGAGACCCTACCTTTTTTTTTTCAAGTGCTTGAATATCAAACATATATATTAATTGCGTAATTTCTTGAGGAGCAAGCTCCCGGGGAAATTTTGTATAATTTCTTTATCCTGTGAACCTGTTTTGTTTAGTTTTTTGCTGCTTTATAAATCAAAATGGGTGCGCAATCACCCCGTGAAAATCATCACTTATGTACACGGTATTGGAAATAATTCAGAAGATTAAGAATAATCAAAACCATGCGTTGTATTGTATCTCGATTACAAAATGTTAAGTTCCTTGGTGTTTTAATTAATGAATATTTAGACTGGAGTGATCATATTTCCTCAATTTATAAATCTCTTGCGAGAAGTGTTGGCATACTCACAAAACTTAAATTCACTTTGCCTTGTAATGTTTATATATGTTATATAATAGTATTGTTGTGCCACATTTAAATTATTGTAATTACATATGGGGGAATACATACAAAAGCCATCTTACTAAAATATACACTATACAAAAGAAAGCAGTAAGAACTATATCAAAATCTTCTTGGCGTTGCCCTAGCATACCTCTCTTTAGACAGTTGAATATTTTACCAATATATGAATTAATTGCTTTTAATACTTTAATATTTATGTATGGTGTACACGTTAAATTATTACCAGCAAAATATTGTAATATGTTTTTTGCGAACTCAGAACTTCATTCATATAACACACGGCAAAGTCACCATTTTCATCAACCAAAATTTCGATAAACTTCCTCATTGAATTCTATAAGTTATACTGGTGTAAAAGAGTGGAATATGCTAGAAGACTCTATCAAATCCAGCACAACAATCACTAAATTTAAAAAACAATGCCGTACGTACCTTTTGAAATCCATGCCGCATTTATGAAAGGAGTTTGTAGTATCTTTTCGTTTTCCTTTGTAACATACTAAATTTGTATACATGTATCATTTTATGTACTATACTGATTATTAATTTTTATATATTTAGGTGCACATTTTGTGCAAATATTCAAATAGGGTTTTGCATGTGTGTGTGTGTGTGTGTGTGTGTGTGTGTGTGTGAGAGTGCGCGCGTGTGTATCTGCGATATCTGCATGAGTTATATTTTGAATGCTTTATTTTATATGTATATTTAAGGGCCATTTCTCCACAAGCCTTGCTTTCTTAATGGTCCGAACCATAGAACAATGTATTATGTCTTAATGTTGCAATTTGTTGTATTGTTTTTTATCATGTTTATGGTTGAATAAATGAAATGAAATGAAATGAAATGAAACAGTTCCTTACAACAAAATAAAACCAAACATATTATAATCAGTTATATAACAAATTATAACAATGATACTAATACTGAACATATCCCTAGATTTATACACGTACGTATAGCTAATTTGTTGCTGTTTATTCTATCAAACTGTAGTTTAAACCATTTTGATGCAATTGTATGCGATGGAACACCCCCCCCCCCCCCCCCCCCCCATTCCCCACTTATACAATACACCCGCGAAACGGTGAACCGGCTCCACCCAATTTTGGCCGATATTTAAGCCCCCTCTATTATTGGTGATGGATACCCCATTCCCCGCCTAATAGAAAAGCCTCGGAAAACAGTTACCCCTTCCCCCCCCCCCCCATTTTGGCCGATAATTAAGCACCCTCTATTATTGGTGATGGATACCCCATTCCCCGCCTCATAGAAAGCCTCGGAAAACAGTTACCCCTCCCCCCCCCCCCCCTCATCAAGTGTTCCCGGTCAACGATGCATTTTGCAAAGTAGCCCCCCCCCCCCCCATCAAGTGTTCCCGGTCAACGAAGCATTTTGTAAAGTAGCCCTCCCCCTCAATGACTCCCTGCTTTCAAAATAAAAAACTGCGTTAAGTTATATCTCTCCCCCACATACACACCCGTATTTTGGGCAGGAATACCCCTCTCCTATTTTGGGCGATGCCCCTTCCCCCCCCCCCCCCGCCCACGGTGAAAAACAGTAACATCTCCACCCCCCCCCCCCTATCCCCCACATCCCCCGGCGCCCCTGCTTATCACCAACATCCCCGTTGTACATAAATTAACCAATAATTTCTTGGTCTCGGCCTCGAAAAATCTTATCGCAGAATGACGGTTATCAGAACAGATTTGTTTGAATTCAATTAAATATGAGCATGAACAATTTGATACTCAAAACCCCATCTTTTTCCTCTTTTTTAAGTTAATGAATATTGTAAAGATATTGTAAATTGCGTAATTTCTTAAGTAACACCGGCTCCCGGAGAAAACTCTAAACATTTCTTTATCCTGTCAGCCTTATTTTGTTTTGTTTATAAATCAAAAGGAATGCACATTTTTCACCTTCTAAGGGAGTATTCCAGCAAGTCGCCTGTAGGTTCACACAGTGCTAATGAAACCCGTTCCCAATTCTCTGAAGCCGGGAGTATCTAAATGCATTGATTATTTTTGACTACTCTTGCAAGATTTGCTTGAGTTTGCTGTTCCTATACGGGTCTTACCAATACACCGAATTCGTATGAAAATCCCCGACAGCTACTAAAATTAATAGACACAGCTTCGAGTACAAAATGTATTTTCCCTATATACCATTTGGAAAAACTCGCTTCACCATAAACCAAACAAAATATCCTCGGAATTGCCTTGCTATCTAATTTATCAAGTAAATAGTGTAGCGAGCTGTTCCGTGGTCAAATGGGTTAATCAATTCAGCGTCGATACCCACCGGAGACTTAATCGCTATGTAAATAAAGTGTTTCTGCGGCGAGCCCCGGCCTTGAGGCTTATCGCAGACTATAATCTTCCCCCGTTCCAAATGAGCCACAGATACTAATCGCTCGAAAGGAATGCGCTCGTTGTTAACGACACGCCAAGGCATAGGTTGGTCTTATCCATGCGATTTCATGAGCTCGATTCAGTGTATAAAGTGACCACAAGACCAATTAACTGTGTCAATACAGCCTTGGCGAGAGCGTCCGAGACCAAATGAGCCACATATACTAATCGCTCGAAAGGAATGCGCTCGCTGTTAACGACACGCCAAGGCATAGGTTGGTCTTATCCATGCGATTTCATGAGCTCGATTCAGTGTATAAAGTGACCACAAGACCAATTAACTGTGTCAATACAGCCTTGGCGAGAGCGTCCGAGACCAAATGAGCCACAGATACTAATCGCTCGAAAGGAATGCGCTCGCCGTTTACGACACACCAAGGCATAGGTTGGTCTTATCCATGCGATTTCATGAGCTCGATTCAGTGTAAAAAGTGACCACAAGACCAATTAACTGTGTCAATACAGCCTTGGAGAGAGCGTCCGAGACCCTACCTCATGATTATTCATAAGCCCGATATCTGCAAATCCGGCGAAAGGGTGGCGCTCAACGAAAAGAGAAGCTCGGTCGCGCGGGAATGATGGCTAGTACTTATCCACGCGACTCTATCAAATCGATGGGGACTCGCGGCGTCATGAGCGTCATGAATAATGAATAAATTAGACGAACTTCGGGGCCATCTGGACGCCGATCTCGACCAGGCCGGGAGTCGGGAAAGCAAACGGGAGCATCTCCGAGACCCGGCCCGTCGACCCGTCCGGGTCGCGGCGATCGAGGAGGGCCGGGAAAAGAGGAGATAGGTTTGTAGAAATCGCCATTGGTAATGCACGCGCGACCCCCCTCGTAGCGTTAGAGTATTACTGAGTGTAGACTAGCTGTTGGCGCACGTTAAACGGGCGTTCTTTGCTGCGGCAGCCATTTTGTTTTTTCGAGGTGTTACTTGTCCTTTAAAGCTATATTGTTGGTTATTTCGTTGCTTGTATCGCAAAATGAACGGATCGTGACGCATTATCGGTCTCTGCGCCAAATATTGCGCTTGTATCGCAAACTGCACGACAATCTCCAAATGAAGTATTGGTACAATGAAGAGATCATTGTGTATTTTTTAAAACTGGTATATTTTGAGCTGTTACATAATAAAAGAAACCTGCGAACGGTTATCTTCCCCCTATTTTGTATTTATTTATTTATTTATTTTTATTTATTTATTTTTTTTTTTTTTGGGGGGGGGGGGGGGGGGAGGGGGAATTAAAGCTCTCCCCTATTTTGGGCGATGGACCCCCCTGCCCCCACACACACCTGTGGAAAACGGCTACATCCCATCCCCTCCCCACCCCGTCCATCAATACCACAAATTAACACAAATTAACCAATTGTCTTGGTCTCTGCCCCGAAAATCGTGTCGCAAAACAGTTTTATCATAACACATATCCGTTTGGATACTTGTATAATTTGATAATTCGAGACCTCACCTTTTTTTCAAGTGCTTGGATATCATACAGATAATTTCTTGACGAGCAAGCTCCCGGGGAAAATTTGTATCATTTCTTTTTGCTGCATTATAAATCAAAATGGGTCCGCAATCACCCCGTGAAAATCATCACTTATGCACACGGTATTGGAAATAATTCAGAAGATTAAGAATAATCAAAACCATGCGTTGTATTGTATCAACAGTTCCTTACAAAAAATAAAACCAAACATATTATAATCAGTTATATAACCAAATTATAACAATGATACTAATACTGAACCTATCCCTAGATTTATACACGTACTTATAGCTAATTTGTTGCTGTTTATTCCATAAAACTTTAGTTGAAACAATTTTGATACAATTATATGGGATGGAACACCCCCCCCCCCCCCCCCCCCCATTCCCCACTTACACAATACACCCGCGAATCGGTGAACCCCTCCACCCAATTTTGGCCGATAATTAAGCACCCTCTATTATTGGTGATGGATACCCCCGTTCCCCGCCTAATAGAAAGCCTCGGAAAACAGTTACCCCCCCCCCCCCCCCCCCCCATCAAGTGTTCTCGGTCAACGATGCATTTTGTAAAGTAGCCCTCCCCATCATGACTACCTGCTTTCAAAATAAAAAGTGCGTTATGTTATCTCCCCCCCCCCCCCGCACACACACCCGTAATTTGGGCAAGAATACCTCTCCCCTATTTTGGGCGATACCCCCCCCCCCCCCCTCCCCCCCGCCCACGGTGGAAAACAGTAACATCCCACGCCCCCACCACCACCCCCCCCCCCCACATCCCCCGGCGCCCCTGCTTATCACCAACATCCCCGTTGTACATAAATTAACCAATTGTCTTGGTCTCGGCCTCGAAAATCTTATCGCAGAATGACGGTTATCAGAACAGATTTGTTTAAATTCAATTAAATATGAAACATGTATAATTTGATACTCAAAACCCCATCTTTTTCCTCTTTTTTAAGTTAGTGAATATTGTAAAGATATTATAATTTGCGTCATTTCTTGAGTAACACCGGCTCCCGGAGAAAACTCTAAACATTTCTTTATCCTGTCAGCCTTATTTTGTTTTGTTTATAAATCAAAAGGAATGCACATTTTCCACCTTCGAAGGGAGTATTCCAGCCAGTCGCCTGTACTGTTAGGCTCACACAGTGCTAATGAAACCCGTTCCCATTTCTCTGAAGCCGAGAGTATCTAAATGCATTGATTATTATTCGTTAGAATACAAAGTGAATTCAAGACCCCATCCTTTTCTTTTTTTCAAGTGCTTGAATAGTATAAAGATATCAATTGCGTCATTTCTCAGGAGAAATTAAGCTTCGAGAGAAAAGCATTTTTTATCCTGTCAACCATCATTTATTTTTGTTTTAATGCAGTCACCCCGTGAATAATCACTAATGCACGCGGTATTGGATATAAGTTAGAATAATTAAGAATAAATAATACAATATTGAATCATCTCACCCGTTCTCTACAACAAAATAATACCAAACATAGTATAATCAGTTATATAACCAAATTAAAATGATAATAATAATAATAACTGTGATTTATATAGCGCTATTCCCGTAGCTCATAGCAAGGCTCATAGCTCATACACGATTATTATTACCTCGGTTAATGGATACACATTGACATCGTTTCTGCACATAATGTGCTCATTTCCACTCCGAAGGGAGTATTTCAGCCAGCCGCCTGTTCCCATTTCTTTGAAAGCAAGGAGTATCTAATTACCTCAATTATCATTGACTACTCTTGCAAGATATAATTGAGTTTGCTGTTCATAAACGAGTGACACCAGTAAACCGAATTCGCATGAAAATCCTCAAAACCTACTAAAAATTAATAGTCACAGCTCCGTGTACAAAATGTCTTTAGTTTCCCCTTCCATTTGTAAAACTCGCTTCACCATCGACCAAACAAATATCCTCGGATTTGCCATGCTATCTCATTTATCAAGTAAAGAGTGTAGCGAGCGGCTTCGTGGTTAAATGGGTAATCGGTATCCACGAGTTATCAATTCAGTGTCGAAGCCTGCCAGAGACTCACTAATCGCTATGTAAATAAACTCATTCTGCGGAGCACCTCTCGCGGTCCTGAAGATTATCGTAAGCCACATATATAACAATGCGTCGATTGGAACCGCTCGCTGTAAATGTAGCTCCTTTGCACGCCAAGGCATAGGTCGTCCTTATCCACGCGATTCAATGAGCGCAATTCAGTGTTGCAAGTCACCGCAAACCAATTCCAGAGACTCACTAATCGCTATGTAAATAAACTCATTCTGCGGAGCACCTCTCGCGGCTCTCGCGGTCCTGAAGATTATCGTAAGCCACATATATAACAATGCGTCGATTGGAACCGCTCGCTGTAAATGTAGCTCCTTTGCACGCCAAGGCATAGGTCGTCCTTATCCACGCGATTCAATGAGCGCAATTTAGTGTTGCAAGTCACCGCAAACCAATTAGCTGTGTAAATACAGTCTCCGCTAGAAGGGTCCAAGACCCTACCTTTTGAATATTCATAAGCCCGATATCTACAAATCCCTCGAAGGGAACTCGCTCGTCGGAAAGCAGGGCACAGTCGTGCGCGAATGATAGCTAGTACTTATCCAGGCTACTCTTTAAAATCGATGGCGACTCGCCCGTCATGAATAATGAATAAATTAGACGAACTTCGGGCCATCTGGACGCCGATCTCGACCAGGCAGGGAGTCGGGAATGCAAACGGGAGGTACTCCGAGACCCGGCCCGTCGACCCGTCCGGGTCGCGGCGATCGAGAAGGGCCGGAAAAGAGGAGATGTGTTTTTAGAAACGGCCATTGGAAACGCACGCACGACCCCCCTCGTAGCGTTAGAGTATTATTATATACTGTTTGCGCCCGTTAAACGGGCGCTTTTTGCTGTGGCAGCCATTTTGCATTTGTCGCGACATCAAACTCTTACACCATATGCTTCCGTAATCAATATTTGGGCTTGTATCCGAAACTGGACAATTTGTACCCTTTCTGGCATTTTTGTACTAAGTATAGTGCATGTATCAGAAAAGAAGCAATTTGTTTCAGTTCGAGCTATATTTAGAGTTAATCCGTTGCTGGTATCATAAAATGAACAGTGTGTGTCATATGTCCCATCAAGCTATACTCTGAGCTGTTTTGTAGCTTTTATCACAAAATGAACCATTTGTGACCAATATTTGTCTTTGTGCCAAATTATGTTATTGTATCACAAACTGCACGATTACCTTAAAATGGAGGGTTTTTACCATTTTAGCACAATCTGTATTCTGTCAAACTACAGTTGAGCCGTAGGCGTACCCAGTGGGGGTTCGGGGTTCAACCCCTCTCCCCTTGACCCAAAAATGACTGAACATAATGGGGGATTTTAACCCTCCTCCCCTCCCCACTACCCTTTCAAAAATTCTTGCGGACACTGCCCCCCTCGAAAATGCTTCGCCGAAACACCCTTCAAATATTCACCGACACCCAAAGACGTAACCAATCGGGGTTCGGTATCACTTTCGAAACAAATGAGTCCTGGTCTGGGCCGCGAAATTTTTGGTCCGGACCTGCATGGTCTTGGTCTTGGTCTTGAAAATGTCGTACAAAAATGTCTTACTACCCCCCCCCCCCCCTTCCCCAATTGAAGTTGTTAATATCATGCATCGTATACATAGGCGTACCCGGGGGGGGGGGGGGTTGGGGGGTTTGAACTCCCCCCCCCCCCCCCCGGGCCCCCCTTGCAAATTTTAACCGATCTCGGAGACTACTTTTAAGCGGTCTCGACCGTCTAAAACCTAGTCTCGACCGAATAAAACCTGGTCTTGACAGTCTAAGACCCGGTCTCGGCCCCCAAAATTTGCGAAGATCTCCTACCTCGACTTCAACAAATTTTAACAAACACCCCCCCCCCCCCCACCCCTGAGGGGGGGTTTTCAACTTTGAAGGTTCTTGGCCTCGGCTTCGAAAAAAATAACGCACACCGCCCCCCCCCCCCCCCCGGTACTTTTTCACTGTCTCGAAAATTTTGAAAGTACTTGGCCTCGGCTTTGAACAAATTTTACGGACCCCCTCCCCCCCCCCCCCCCCAACCCCCCGCCCCCTGAGAGGGGTTTTCAACTTTGAAGGTACTTGGTATCGGTCTCGAATATGTGGAAGGTACTTGGTCTCGGCTTGGAATTTTTTACAAAATAACCCCCCCCCTTTAAAAAATCCTGGGTACGCCACTGATCATACATGTACCTTGCATCTGTTCATGGTAAGTGGTCACTTTAGTGAAAAGAACATTGTGTTACAAAATAAATAAAAATGAGTGGCTGCCTGGCACACAACATTTTCTAATACATATGTACAACATAACTTGTTCCTCTACGCCACCGCCCGTACGCCACCGACCGTACGCCACCGCCACCGGCCGTACGCCACCGGCCGTACGCCACCGGCCGTACGCCACCGGCCGTACATCTCAGTAATAGGATGATAAATGCCAGTGAGCCAGAATAATTTAAATGTATTTATATCAAATCAAATGTACACAAAATTATAAAATAACTTACATGTTTTCTTGCTTTTGTACATTTGGATGTCGATCGCGAGGCGTACGTGATACTGATAGCGACAGACAGGAGAGGAAATTTATAATTGCTCTGCCAAAATGGCTGGTAAATTAAAGTTTTCCCACGGTACGAACTGTTAATTATATTGAAAACTAAATGAACGATTTCATTTGCGAAGTCACAACGCATGCATCTCAACACAACACAACGCACTGCAAAGCAGCTGAAAGTACAACGCTTATTCCTATTCGTGTCCCCCGTAAGCCTCGGCCGACGTCAATGAGAACATTAGGGTAATGGGCACTGGCCACCGCCTATCGCCGAATTTTTTACGTCGCCATTTTCGTCAAAAAGCGTTCTTTTTAGCTGAAAATAAAAAATACCTACAATTTATTGTAGGTGCCAGAAGTAATTTTTGCCCGCGGACCCGAATTTGGCATTAATTTTGTCCCTAAAGCCCGTATAAACAGCCTGTGGATAAATAAAATCTCCGCGAGAGACCCTACCTTTTGAATATTCATAAGCCCGATATCTACTAATCCGGCGAACGGGTGGCGCTCATCGAAAAGCGAAGCTCGGTCGCACAGGAATGATGGCTAGTCCTATTCCACTCGACACTATAAAATCGATGGCGACTCGCGCGTCATGAATAATGAATAAATTAGAGGAACTTCGGGGCCATCTGGACGTCGATCCCGACCGCACCGGGAGTCGGGAATGCAACAGTACGCAGCTCCGAGACCGGGCCCGTCGACGGGTCCGGGTCCCGGCGATCGAGGAGCGCCGGGGAAAGAGGAGATGCGTTGGAGAAATCGCCCATTGGTAATGCACGCGCGACCCCCCTCGTAGCGTTAGACTATTATTATATGTTTGATAGAAGCTGTTTGCGCCCGTTAAACGGGCGCTCTTTGCTGTGGCAGCCATTTTGCATTTGTCGCGACATCAAACTCTTACACCATATGCTTCCGTAATCAATATTTGGGCTTGTATCCGAAACTGGACAATTTGTACCCTTTCTGGCATTTTTGTACTAAGTATAGTGCATGTATCAGAAAAGAAGCAATTTGTTTCAGTTCGAGCTATATTTAGAGTTAATCCGTTGCTGGTATCATAAAATGAACAGTGTGTGTCATATGTCCCATCAAGCTATACTCTGAGCTGTTTTGTAGCTTTTATCACAAAATGAACCATTTGTGACCAATATTTGTCTTTGTGCCAAATTATGTTATTGTATCACAAACTGCACGATTACCTTAAAATTGAGGGTTTTTTACCATTTTAGCACAATCTGTATTCTGTCAAACTACAGTTGAGCCGTAGGCGTACCCAGTTCGGGGTTCAACCCCTCTCCCCTTGACCCAAAAATGACTGAACATAATGGGGGATTTTAACCCTCCTCCCCTCCCCACTACCCCTTCAAAAATTCTTGCGGACACTGCCCCCCTCGAAAATGCTTCGCCGAAACACCCTTCAAATATTCACCGACACCCAAAGACGTAACCAATCGGGGTTCGGTATCACTTTCGAAACAAATGAGTCCTGGTCTGGGCCGCGAAATTTTTGGTCCGGACCTGCATGGTCTTGGTCTTGGTCTTGAAAATGTCGTACAAAAATGTCTTACTACCCCCCCCCCTTCCCCAATTGAAGTTGTTAATATCATGCATCGTACACATAGGCGTACCCAGGGGGGGAGGGGGGGGGGATTTGAACTCTCCCCCCCCCCCCCCGGGCCCCCCTTGCAAAATTTAACCGATCTCGAGACTACTTTTAAGCGGTCTCGACCGTCTAAAACCTAGTCTCGACCGAATAAAACCTGGTCTTGACAGTCATAAGACGTCTCGGCCCCCAAAATTTGCGAAGATCTCCTACCTCGACTTCAAAAATTTTTAACGAACACCCCCCCCCCCACCCCACCCCTGAGGGGGGGTTTTCAACTTTGAAGGTTCTTAGCCTCGGCTTCGAAAAAAATAACGCACACCGCCCCCCCCCCCCCCCCCCCGGTACTTTTTCACTGTCTCGCCACCGGCCGTACGCCACCGGCCGTACGCCACCGGCCGTACATCTCAGTAATAGGATGATAAATGCCAGTGAGCCAGAATAATTTAAATGTATTTATATCAAATCAAATGTACACAAAATTATAAAATAACTTACATGTTTTCTTGCTTTTGTACATTTGGATGTCGATCGCGAGGCGTACGTGATACTGATAGCGACAGACAGGAGAGGAAATTTATAATTGCTCTGCCAAAATGGCTGGTAAATTAAAGTTTTCCCACGGTACGAACTGTTAATTATATTGAAAACTAAATTAACGATTTCATTTGCGAAGTCACGGTCGGCACAACATGCATCTCAACACAACACAACGCACTGCAATGCAGCTGAAAGTACAACGCTTGGCGAATCTTTATTCGTCGAAAAGCGTCCTTTTAAGCTGAAAGCAAAAACCACCTACAATTCATTGTAGGTGCTAGAAGTAATTCTTGCTCGCGAACCTGAATTTGGCATTGTTTTAGTCCGCAAAGCGCGTTTAGACAGTCTGACAAAAATTATAGCTCGGCCAGCGACGAAAATTATAACTCGACCAGAGGCGGAAGCTCGCGGTTGCAGCCAGCGAATTCACTCCCCCTGTAAAATCAAATATAACCACCCGGACGGCGATCACGGGCGCGACTCGAGCGGAGATATAGCCGAAGCATAGTTCGAAACGTCGTACGTGGGTGTTTCCCCCGGCGGCGATCGAAAATGGGCGAAAAGGGGCGTATTTTCTAATATAACGCGCTCCCTCCGGGGGCGAAGAGGATAGGGCCGAGCTGATAATTACGCTCCCTCCGGGGAGGGAAGAGCCGGCCCCGAAATGCTCATCTTAGCCATCCCGACGACGATCGCGACCGGAACTCGAAGGGGGATACGTCCTACTATCGAGTTTGAGACGTCGCTCGTCCGTCGACCCGCCCGGCGGCGATCGAGGGCGGGCGGGAGACGCGAACTAAGGCTTGTAGGAAATGGGCTGGGATACCCCCCCCCCCCCCCAATACCCCCCTCGTCGCGTTAGAGTATTATTAGGGATTGATAGATGATAGATGATAGATAAAATCAAAGAATGCATGACACGACATCTCAAGTTCGAATCTGACATGCATAATGAACATAATTGTAGTCATAGCGTGCGTGTGCTGTATGCATACTAATAGGTGTGTACTGGGGGTGGGGCGGGCCGGGGCTAAGTTATTAATAAGTTGTTATTAATTCTTGGACGGAACAGAGTAGAATTTAGTGTGTGCTTCATGAAGAGTTGGCTGGAACAAGGTGATGAATCAATTTTTAAATTACCCTACCCCCTCCCCCTTCATGCATCCACTAATATATAAAGCTAAATACTAGCAGAATGTCAGGATTTCACCTAAATGTAACAATTGTGTATTTAACACAAACATTTTAATTATAATTCCAATTCATTTGCACAAGACGCTGGCATCTGTTTAAACATAATTTCCTATGAAAAAAAATAAATAATTCGGGCTGTGTTCGGTTTTGATGCCATTTGGATTCGGCCGAACTGAAACCGCAAGAAAAAAGAATGGAAATGTTGTACTCAAATGATGCCCGCAACTACATCGATACCAAACCGAATCAAGACCGAATAGCCCTCGAGCGATGCGATATTTACCCACTTATAAACACATCCGGTATTTGGAAGAGGGTTGATATCTTGGGCATATTTACCAATAATTTTTTCTGGAAAAAATTTATCCTCTAAAGTCTATTGCTTTGAGCCGTGCTATGAATATAATTATAGTCAAGAAATTTGTTTAAATACAAGAACTAAAAGCAATAAAATGTATCAACCCACAAACTTTCGGCAACAGCATTATTATGTCTATTTGTAAGTGGCATGTTAGAGAGTCGATAATTGTGGGGGTGACACACGCTCACACACACACACACACACACACACACTTACGCTCATTCACACAAACACGTACTAAAGATGCACTAATACAAAATTATATGTAATATAAAGACCACCATCCCATAATTTAAGTACTTAAGCTGAACTAATAGTTTGATTGGGGTCTCTTTCATCATACTTGAAAGATATTCATAATTGATTTCCATGATATATACCATTTTTATTTTATGAGTGGACTTCGTACACAATTATTACGTTATGTATGTTCACGATTACTTTGAAGAATGAACGTCCACTGATCATTCCGAGGTAATGACATGTCATGTGACCGAGTTATGTGCGAATTGCAACTCCCCTACTCATTACACCAACGTCATTCACAGTTGGAATTCACCAATAGAGATTTTCGAAATTTAAATACGTTAAAGTGAATCATGTAAAGTGTCCAAATCCACGAAAATGACTTGGAGCTTCCCCGTTTCTCTTCTACCGTGTTGTTTAGCTTATGGTAAGAGAGGAATAAAATAGGGTTCGATTTTTTCAAATGTCCCTTTAGTATGAAGATAATTATCATTTAAATCTTTTATTTCTAAAGCGTTAATCAACGTCTTTAGTGACCTTTGACCTTGTCGTGCCTGCTATATTGTGTCCGATCCCCGCCCGGCTATATTGCATACAGCTAGTCATAGACGTACGTTCGTCGTAGAGAGCCGGTACGTACGTAATACGTGTACGATACGCGTACAGCTATACAGCGGTAGTAGTGAGCGAAGTACTGTGCATATTTGCATTGTGTACTAAATACCACTAGCAAATTTGTTGAAGAAACCGTTTGAGAATCTACAAATAAAATGCGAATGAGAATGCGGCCTGGGAGGAGATCTAGAGGTTCATCAAGAAGAAAAAACAACAATTTGGTTGATAATTGAGATGCATGCAGAGCTGAGTCTGAGAAGCTGCAGGTGATCGAAGACGACACGCACGGTCATGCACGGCCGGGACAGCTCAGCGCCGATCGAAGCCCCGTCTAAGGTACGTCCTCCCAAGTCAATAGAGCCCAATTACAGAATCAGCAATTCAAGTTTGAGTGTAGATCGACAAATGTATCGCTTTCATGGTCTCTTTGACATTATTATTGTCTTTTTCACTGTGAAAATGACAATGATAATCATGTCAAAGAGGCCATGAAAGCAATAGATTTGCCGATCTAGTTATGTTGATATCTCTTTTGTTATGACTTACGATTATGAAATGATGGGCCTTCTCAAATTTGATATAGAATGGTTAATCCGTTGTTTGTGTTTTTTTATCGATGCTCATTTTTGATAATGTTAGGTCTATGGTCTGGAATGCACTGTGTCTGTGTAGTACTCGGTCTAACTCAAAAGACAAAAGTGAAATGTTGCAAAATAAAAAAATTATTGTCATTGTGAATTGTGGTGGTCAGGTGGTGCATTGGGTGGATTGATCCACCTCCCAATTTCAAATTTTTACTGGTCCGAGATGATACTTTAGCGGTCTTGACCTCGTAAAGTACGAAGAACCGTGGTCTCGGCCTCGAAAATGTCGAAAATTTTAAACCAATACTAAATCATACTCTCGGCTTCGGAAATGTTGTACGACTACGTCAAATATGTCAAACTTTCTGTACCGGCCCGCCGCCCATGTTGTTGCCGTACAAAGCCGCATAGCTCTGCTCCCTTGTGTGACCCACCTCACCCCCCCCCCCCCCCTCCGCCTCCATGGAAAATTCCGGCTAATCTGCAAATCTCTTACTTCAGGACAAGTTTTTTTCATTAGTCTAATGATTAGATATTAGGCTTGGCAATCAAAAACCTTGGATGATCAGTGTTTTCTTTTTGTCTTACATAAGGCAATTGACTTTCCATACCAATTGCCATCATTAAGCAACTTTTTGATTTTTATCCTCATTTTATAGCATTGGATGTGGCTGTTCTCTTCGACATTATACATAGAGGATTTCCGAGTACCGATAGAATGGACGTGCAATCTGCATGCTGACACGACTCACACGATTTGTGCTGGTGGTGACCCCGATTGACTTATGGTTAAGGTAATTCATTGAGAACCTTTTTCTTGGACTGTGGACAGAGATAAATGATAGATCTGTGTTCTGAAACTAGAATTTCATCTTCAAATTAGCAGGCAAAATCAATGAGAGTTTATTTTGGCATACCATTGTGTGTCAATTGCTATACTTGCACAAAGTGATCTCACTGGGATTCGAAACTGGGAAAACAACACAGATAAATGTCAGAGGAGGAAAGAATGTGCATTGAGCGCATATTTTGAAAACTTATCATGGGCTTGATTGTTATGTTATATAACAGAAAATCTCAATAAACAAGGGCCGACATTACTGGACATGAGAAAAGATTCACAATGCATTGTAGAATTTGCATTCCCTTACACCATTTTCAGAATGATGAAAATTATTTTAGCATGATTTTATTTTGTATCTCTGCAATATTTTCAGAATGTGGACCTTAGATTTATTATTTTGCTTATTAGAGACAAATGCATTAGGCATACTGTATACTGTATACCGATTGAAAAACAGATGAAAACTGCTACTGAAAAATTGACAATGGAATAAAATTAGAGTCAATAATTATAGTGTAGCTTCGATCCTAACAGCTGAATAACAAACTGAAGGGAAAATAACAAATTTGGTCCATGTTGATTAGAAATCAAATCCTATTTTTACTACATGAATACATGTTTGTGGTTCATTTTGTGCAATAAGTGCACATGACTTACACATTACTATTTATCTGATTGCATTCCTTTTTTCACAAATCTCACCCTCTCTATAGATTTCTTCAAGACCCATCAAGATTCTACACACCCACTATACCACACCACCCAGAACAAATAACCAGGCCGCCAACACCCAAGTTCTCGCAGACCCTTCAGTCGCCATGCTCATACCCTGCGGGAAACGGACCCACAACGTCCATTAGCAAGGAACTAAGCTAGCAGGTTTTTGCAAACGGGGAATCCTGCAGTTCGTGTGCAAAATCAAGAACTTCCTACAGTAACAGCGGGCGGGCCGACCGTTCTTGGGTTTAAATCTGCGACACACTTTGGTCAGAATTATTCCGGTTATTATGCGACGGCACGATACAGCTCTATGGTCAACCAATCAACATGCTTGTAGCGAGGTAAACATTCAGCACATTGCTATCATGTGTAGTACATAGACAATTAGTTGGCGTGTTAACAATACAAGCCAGCCATGCGTTGTCTATACATTGCTTGTGACAACGAGATGTGACGTCATGCAGTCTACGAATGTACGTCCGCCTTCACCAAATTAGCGAAACTGCTTGTCAACGAAAGTTATTTGAGCGCGGTGAACGGGGCAATAGATCGCTCCCTGCGTCGTTGAAAGCTCTGTACGTCGCTGAGCAAAAACACCATAATATTGGAGCAGGACTTCTAGCGTATGAGACTTGTTAGATGTGGACGTCGACCGTGGGAAGTGGCAGGGATGTTCGGCCAGTGATTGCCCACAGATCCCTCACCATGCTGATGCCAAATTAACCCGTTCCCTACGAGTTTATGAAATCCCCATAGACTTTGTACACAACCCACTTGGTTCCTGTGGTCAAGGGGTTAAGGCCCTACCGATAAGGCCTTCAAATTGATATATAGCATAAACAGTTCATTTCTCAAATACAACTCTTTAGCATGGAATTATTCACGCACACATTTTGGCAAAAATTAACAAAACCTTATTATAACAAGCACCTCAGGCACAATTGGATTGAATACCTTATGTCGGGTATCTTGTGTCTGGGCTTAAAAATAATAAAATACAAAGATCCTTGACGTGTAAAATTATCATCGCTGTATCCGGTACCTCTTGTTAGGAGGTTCCACTGTATCAACAAAGATAAGTTTTGTTGCGGGAAGTAACAATGACCGAATAGTGCTCATAGCAACAATCTGTTATCTTTTTCAAATTCAATCAAAATAAATTTGATAATATATCTTTCATGTCTTCTCTATTACATGTGATAAAGGTAATTATGATTTAATGAAAAAGGATGTTTTTAATTTGTAGTTCAAATCAGTGGGCAGTACGGTACCTCGTTATAAGCGAGCTAAACGGGGTTTCCCTGTATGACATAAATTTATCATTTTTTAAAACTCAAACAAACCATTGTTTTTCTCAGATGAAATACTAATAAATAATATAATTCAGAATAATTGTACAAGGTTATTGATATAATGTATGATTGAAGTTGCTAATAACACCCATGAAGAAATGTGAGTGTGTATCACTATGCCAATTGTCCTTTTAACCCTCCTTTTGCTTGGATTCACAGAGGCTTCCCCTATTATGTGCAGGGTATTGAAGGGTCGGCCAACTCAATTGTATTTTTCATAGATCAGGATCAACCAAATGGCTAGGTGGACAATGTATGAGACACAATTATGCACAATGATCTGATATTTATTCTTTGTGTAATGTAGCTTTGTTTATTTTATAGTGATTTACTTTTGTAAATTTTGTTGTTCCAATTCATTCAAATTCGAATGTAACAATTGCTATATTGTATTGTTTATACTATGTATGTTTTGATGTTCAATGTACACTGATCCTTTCAGCACTGCTGCTGATCAGTTTGAAATGTATACCAAAATAAATAAATAAATAAATAAATTCACAGAGACACTACATGATCTGCACACATCCAAAAGTTGAATCAATCACCCAGGATTTCATTTTTTGTAACAGTTGCTTCTGCATTTATTGAAAAATTAAATACAAAGTATCCAAATAACAATAATTGCATATTGTTATATAATTGATTTTCATAAAATGTGAAAATGCTGTGTAAATACACAAGTTATTCAACCATTTGCATTGCTTCAAATTTCAGGAATGTAAATCCTACTTCAAAAAAGTACAATTTACCAGCATACACAAACAGGCGATTTTGTTAGTTTGAAATGTAAAAAATGCACACATAGTATCCAGGTAAAGGGGGAAAACGGCTAGAAGCATGAAAATGTACAGTCAAACCTGTGTACCATGACTGCCAATCAAAGTGGCCACTGTAGAAAGGTGATCACTATAGACAGGTTCCATTACATTCCTTTTCTCTGCAAGGGATCATGTTTGGTGGCAATTATAGGCAGGTTTGCTGCTATAAAAAGGTGGCTGCTATAACAGGTTTGACTGTACTTGAATGTAAATGTGGGCTCTGTGTAGTGATGTATCCGCAGAGTATGTGTGAGTGTGGGTGTGTGTGCGCATGTTAGATACTAACACAAAACAGACTTGTAGTTATTTGCAACTGGTTGACATAAAAGATAAATAATGTGCTCACACTGTCTGAAAATCTATATCTTTCATTCACTGTGTTATTAAAAAATAAGGAGTACATGGGGAGCAACCTCTACATGCAGTGATGTTGCCTGGGGGCGCATCCCCCCTAATAATTTGCCATAAAAATACAAAACATCACATGAATAGATTGGGGGTATGACAGGGTGAAGGGTGGGGGATATCTCTCCTTTGCATAACTAGCATACTTCTAAAGATATACATACAAATAATCTACCCACATACCCTCCCCAAATGTCGCCTATATATAGACATGCAATATAAACATCACAAGAATAGATTGGGGGTATGACAGGGTGAATGGTGGGGGATATCTATCCTTTGCACAACTAGCATACTTCCGAGGTGATACATACAACAAATCTACCCACATACCCTCTCCAAATGTAGCCTATATATTATAGACATGCATGTAGGGTGTATGCCTGTTTCTATAATGGTTTCAATCATGTGGTCCCGAGGTCATGCTTTCTTGAATTCTAGTATATTCCAAGGTAAGGAACACACTGCACATTTTTTCGAGTGAAAAGTTGCAAAAGCTCCCTACTGTGGGAGGGTCGATAGTGCGATACCCCTCCCACACCATCCCTGCTCCCTTCCACGACCCCACCCCCACTTTTCAAAATAGTCATGCCACTGCAAGAAAGCCAATAATGTATTATACAGGGGGGAAATTCTGTAGAAAAAAATATACGGTGTGCCCCCTTTCAGTCTGACCCGCTATTCGATTGTCTCCATGAAAAATGAATACACAATATGGCGGATGTTGCCTACTATATGAGAGAGGGAGAGTGAGTAATTATATAAGAAAATTTGAAAGAGAACAATGGAAATTCAGAATATGCGTACGTGGAGTTGCTTTTATTTGGTAGCTACGGTAGCTGTAGTTATTACGTTCACGCCCACCCGGCGGGCGCGCAACATGCAGGCAACGCGATCACGGGCTGAACCTCCCCGATAGACACGGCAGCGCAATTCAACGAGTCGATGTACCCGCGACTGTTGAGCTGAGCCGATGTGTACATGTACGGGTGCGCATATCAACGGCGGGACCATCATTCCTGTGACAAATTTACGGTAAGCCATCAGTTTTCGGTGATAAAATATGAAATCAATATTCCCTTTTTTCACGAGGTAAACGGTTTTCGTTTTCTTTCAAACTTTCACAAATCTTTCAATTGTATTTTACAATGATATTGATATAGGATTGAAGTCTCAAATGTCATTTTGTGCAATATCTGACACTTTACCTGAATCACTTTAAGCATACATCAAAACAACGTGCCCCAAAACCTGTTCTTAAGTTGGTGATATGAATACAACGAGGTATGTGAAAAAACACTCGGAAGTTTGTGGACACTGCTAATAGAAGTTAAGTAGACACAACTAAAAACATATATACAATCACTAAAGATAAAACATTACTGCTGTTTAATGATTTTTTTTATTTATATCATTATAATATTCAATTCAAACATATAAACAAACTGACCAAATAATGTGATTGAAAAGGAGCAAAGAAAATGGGATTTCAACGGGATTTGAACCCGAGACCTCCGGATTGCTAGTCCGGTGCTCTTACCAACTGAACTTTAGAAAACCCCCGAGAAAACCCTAGTATGGCGCTCGTCCCTGAAACCCCTTAATTTGCATTGCTCGAGTGGTCAGAAGCTATTATAAACCTGACATAAGCCCGAAGGATAGAAATCAACTTGGTGATATATATTCGAGGGATCACCAAAGTGATACAGCTTTTTAAAATAATTGATTCAAACACATAAATAAACGGACCAGAAATATATATTGTGATTAGAATGGGATAATAATATTCAGTGAAATATTCCATAATTTCACTTTCAAAAGAAGCAACATAATATAGCCAGCTCCCTCCACGTACAAGTCATATGTTGTTTCATTTAAAATGTTTAAGTTCAGGATTACTTCATCTTGTACTTAGACAAAGAATCACAAACAATCATTTTCGTAATGTAGAGTTGGGAAATAGAACATGAAACTGGTATCAGAAATGATTATCGTTCAGATGTAGAGTAATCCCAAGTGTCGTATTTATACTAGTGGAATGAATTCGGGCTGCGTTCCATGTGAGTTCGGAATTGTCGGTTTCATGTCGGGGTCCATTCAAATATTATCGGGGTCGTATCGGTCTTGATTCGGCCGAATGCAAACCGAATTCACGCGATGAATAGAAGACCGAATGATTTTGGTGTGACTGCTAGCCCCAGTTCGGTCTCTTGTCGGAGCCCGATAAAGCGAAATTTGTAATTTAGTTCGGTTTGGTGTCGGTCTGGGTTCGGTCTTGCGGTGTGACTAGGGTATTAGTAACGTTCATCTTTTCTAACTTTGCGTGATAATGCTATCATGAATATTCATTTAGACCGGCTCGAAGATCGTTGACAAAAGGCTAGATACATATTCATTATACTGGATCATGTTGGATGTTTGATGGCGCTATTGATTACTCCTGAGAAAGTAGCGCCTCTAGTCAAACTTTTACGGTATTGGAACAGTGTGATCCACTAAGAATCAATGTTTATAATATGGTGGAACCCTCAAATAATTTGCTTATTAAATAAACAAGTTCGGAACTGCAAAACAAACTACAAAAATGAAAACGAAAATATATCAAACCTGACGAGGATTGGGTGTGATGCGCCATTTTATACCCAAATTAAATTGAGTTGAAAAAAAATCGCTGTCAGAAACTGGCTCACACTGTTGACGAGTTCATGATGTTATTTTGTGCCTAGCAATTTAATTCACCTTACCCGTCATGTGTACACGTGTGTGACTGGCATCATGTGTTTGATGTAAAGCCGTTCAATACCCATTGAGACGATATCATTCCCATAGAGTTTAATATACTAATCCACTAAATTAATCCAGCATACAGCGTGCTAATATTTTGTCTCTTCTGCAGTGCCAGCCGGTGTCGATCCATCCTCCATCATTTTCTCGCAAGATTCCAGAGGGGCTCTGGTCCTAACGTGGGGTAGACCAGCAGGTGTTGTCGATACCTATGAGGTCACCGCGTCCCCTGGTAATCTGGTACATACTCCAAGCGGTACATCGGCCGTTTTCAGCAACCTGGAACCTTCAACGATGTACACGTTCAGCATCACTTCGATCACCGGCGGTTTCCGCTCGCTAGACGATTCCCAGGCCTCGATAAAGACTGGTATGGATGGTGATGAATCTGGTGTTAAAATTTTCTTTTAATACTTTTTCATAATCGTCATGAAACTCATGATGGTCTGGATGAAACGTCTATTTCAGAGAATTAACAAAAAAGGGAATTGATCTGAAATGTTATCACAAAACTGTTTCATGGAATGAGTTAATCTCGTATAAATATGCCATGGGCTTGAGGGGTGCTCCAATAACTGTGCGGCACATTTTACATCTATACACCTTTTTTGGTCATACTGGCATGTATTGCTGTTATTCCATGATCGCTTGAAAAGCACCTTCTAACTGGAAGACGAAGTCACTTTTCAGGACGTGCGCTCTGGTTGCATGATAACAGAGACGATAAGAAACACAACTTTAGAGCTTGTCCGGGAAAATCACAACTAGAACACACTAACAAATACAAAATATTTTTTTTATTTGCATCCTCAATATAGGTTGCAGACCGTTGTCACAATCGTAACACCCTTTAGGGTGCTATTCTACAACACATGGGGTGCACGCACGCACCCTGAGGGAATACCCTAGAATTGCACCCGCATCGGTGCTGCTTTCAACAAAACTTTAAATCTTTCCCGGGAAAATCACGCCAAAAACACATTAACAAATATCAATTTTAATGTACGCCCTCAAGGGTACAAATTTAAATGCATACTCACGCACTGCAGAATAGCACCTGAATGGGACCTGCTTTTGTAATAACGGCCTGCTACATTAAGGGTGCAAATTTGAACCTTTTTTCAGTGCGAAGATCATGTTTCTTGATGTTAAATTGATCATTGGTTTTTATATACAGATTTGAGTCTCGGAAATGCTTAAATTAGTAAAGCAGTTACAGATCCATCTATGTACGGCGTCGTTTTGTATTGTTAATGCATAAAAACAGTTTTACAATGAGGTTTATTCTGTAACAGGGTGATTTTCTTTCAACTTTAATCCTTAATCCCTATGAACTTTCATGGAAAGTTTTACTGAACTGGACCATGCCTGCAAATATATAAATGTGTACATTTGAATAGAAAACTATAATTAGATTGCGGGGAACAAAAAGTATATCTTTATATGTAAGTGTTGTTTCTGTTTGAACAGCTGTACAGAAACCACATGCTTCTCTTAAATAGAATTTGAGATTCCGATTGAATTTAACATATTTATGACATTGTTCATTAGTGTTCTAATGGTGTTTATGTTCGATATGAAAGTTCATCTGCATTGGTATTTATATTGTGATCAAAAGTATAGAACGCTAATTCGTATGTTTATGTTCACTTAAAGGGATCTAGTAACTTTGTTGACATGTGCAAAAAGTGATGAATGGTTGATGCAATGTATATTGTTGTTATCTCATATGTCCATAGGGTATTGTGTGAACATTTCAAGTGAAATGGACATTGTATGGCCAAGTAATGAGCGAAAATGCAAAGTGATATTCAGTAACTCACTGCACTCACTTTGTACACGGAAGAAAAACTCGCCCGGAGTTTTTCTTATCTGAATACTTCAATCATACATATCTTTGTAACGAAAGGGAAATTTGAAAAACCGAAACCTGTCTCGTGATTTTATTGTTAATACAAATACAACAAGGTATAAGGGAACCGCTATAATTAAAATTTTATTTTGAGGATTTGGACAATGTTACTAAGTCAATGGTAACAAATTACTTTCTTTAACTTTGTTTATTTGGTATAGAAATGATGTCAAATGCAACTGCGCCTCCACCAAGCGATGATCCAGCAGTATCATCCGGAACCACCACCATCATTGTCGTGGTCATTGTCGTCATGGCCGTCGTTATATTCCTATTAGCTTCTTTGCTGCTATACAAGCATTATAGGTTCGTTGTTATTGTATTTTTTTTTACATTATAGAGAGCGTAATTATTCAAAATTGTGTTTTCCGTAATATCTAAGTGTGGTTTAGCTTCAGGTAATAAATTTCAAATTTATTTTAATGTCGTTCTTAATTGTAATACAAATATTGTTGTATCAAGATACATAGAAACAAAAAACAAATCATAAATTAAAGGCAATTAAGTAATCCGCCTGTATTATGCCCAACTTCCATATGTTCATACAAGCATCATCAAACTCACATAATTCAAGCTATAAAGCATTATAAGACAATAATTAAAGAACGGCCGCACACCAGAGAATATGTTTACATCAATCTGAAAGAGAAAGACAGATGATGGATGTAATTTTGCTTTTTAGCCTACTTCTGTTTATAATTAATTTCTTATTATAGCAATTGTTATTGATTTCGGCCGATATTTGATATTGTTCGTGTAACTGCTTATGTACTATTACTAAGTTTAGATTGCAAATTATGTTTGTTCTTTTATTCAAATTTCCAGGTCCAAAACTTCAGCGCCCATGGAACCGTCTCATCCAACGCAGACCGACCAGGAACTTGACTACGAAACACCCACTGAAGTCCACGGAAATACAAGTTACCAAGAACTGAACGTGGTGCCCAATAATAATGTAAATCAAAAGGAAGAAGGCAGTCAGTCGCACCCTCCTCAGAAGGAGGCAGTAACGGAAAACAGCATTCAATTACAAGCTCTGCCTCACACTCCAATCGATGACCCGCTATACGAAAGCATTGTCGGCAACAAAGGTGATGCTGAGTACGAAGTTAGTCTGCAACAGTTGGGAAATGCCAGACTCACTAGCTTTGAGAAAGATGATGATCTCCACGACTATTCGAATCCACCAGACCACGTGACCAATGATGACTATTACTTCATTCCGACGAACTGCGAGACCAACGATGACGATTACTTGACTCCAATATAACATCGTGACCAATGACGAGTATTGCTCGACTCCAACGATTCACGTGACGAATGATGACTATTACTTAACTCCAATCGAACCGCCTGACTATGCAATGACGAGTATTACTCGAATAATATCGACTACTACTTAAAATGGACCGCGTGACCGATGATGGCTTTTTATTTAACTCCAATCAAACAACGTGACCAATGACGAGTATTACCTATTTCCAATCGAACCGCGTGACCATGCAATGACGAGTATTACTCGAATCATATCGAGCCACGTGACCAAATAGTACTACGCGACTCCAAGGACCCGCGAGACCGATGGTGACTATTACTTGACTCTGTAATGTAACATTGTGACCAATGACGAGTATTACGTGACTTAAATCGAACCACGTGGCCATGCAATGTCCAGTTAAGCCAAATTTTAACCTTATGTTCTTGAAAATGACATTGATTTTCCAGAATTTGAGGGTGTTTTTATTTGTATACCGATTATAGCACTTTTAACAATTACAAGGTCGGATGCAGCCCTCTAGCCCTCACCCGTCACCTCTTACGTCTATGGTCGTAGTCAAGCAAGATTCCGCCTAACCCTATTATGTATAATTTTAGTAAATTGCTTTAAGTTTGTCTTTTTCCAGGTTTTGTATCTAATCTGTATTGTCGTTGTTTCTTGACAATGGATTTAAATGCATTCTAAAACATTACAAACAGTTTATGAATCACAGTGTACATTATGTGATATAAAATCCTATTGGCTATATAGGTAATGTAATAGCTTATTAATGAGGGATCATTATGTAAATTGTATTTTCATTCATCCACGAGTAATGTGCCATAGTTACGCAGTTAGCGTGTAGTATATATTTCAATAATTTTATAATTTTATCCTTGAATAGCACTGTGTAGAGTTGCACATCTACTTAGTGATGCTATATTTTGTTATTTATATGATGTGATTTAAACATATTATTTGTAAATTGTAAATCCAATAAACCATGTTGTATTGTACATGTATAAATACACAAAGTTATACACTAGTATCATTGTAAATAACGCATACATCATATAAGCACTGTTTTTTTTTATACACCAGAGAGTTTGTATGGTTTATCGTACCGGTATGTAATTCTTTATACACGAATATATTAGAACCAGCTGATTACACTAAATAGGTACTTCAAGTCTGTGTTATTTTATATTATGGTTTTGCATGAAAAGTAAAATGTCAAAATAAATTAGTAAAACTAGTGTAAATAAGTTTACATGTATATATGGGTTCTTTTTATGAATGAGTACAGCTTATTTTACCTTTAAAGGGGAAGGAACCCCCAGCCATTTGACTTACTGGATGTGATGAGAGCATAACTACTATCATTGCTAGTCACTTATTTCCTCATGAATATTCCCGATTATAAAAATAGTCAATATTTTATGGACCACTGTCGTCTGCTATCAATGCCCATAGGAAGCGGCCATTTCTTCAACTTCTCGCCGTGAAATGACGTGGCAGGCGGAGAACACAATAGCATTATCGTAACCCGCTATTGTGTTCTCCGCCTGACATGTCATTTCACCGCGAGAAATTGAAGAAATGGCCGCCTCCTGTGGGCATTGAAAGCAGACGACAGTGGTCCATCAAAATTGATCAAATATTGATTATTTTCATTATTGGGAATATTCATGAGGAAATAAGTGACTAGAAATGACAGGTGTTATGCTCTCATCACATCCAGTAAGTCAAAAGGCTACACACAAAAAAATGAGAACTGTTTTTTTGCGAGTAAAATCATACCCTACCCATTAAGTCGAGTGTTTTTTGGGGTTTTTTATTCAGAAAAAATGTATTTTTACACGAGCTTCTGCGTATTTGTTATGCAAAGAAGAATATACGCAACTTAATGCATATTCAAAGTGGAACGTCACCCATTTATTTACCCGGTCTCTTTTACTCATTGATGAGTAATGCTCGAACCTTCATGACCAAATGAGTACAAATATTCACGAGTGTGTAGCGTGGCTTTTTGCTTCCCTGTACGTCATGGACTCTTTATTCGTTGAATGAGTGAAAATCTCTTCGAAGTGAACGTGTACTCGTCATAGGAGTGATCTTACTCGGCTAGCTAGCTAACTCTGATCTGTATACTGTATACATACACGGTATATTACCACGTATCAGGCATGCCTGAGCGGTCCGTCTCATCTGCAGCTGAATAAGTGTAAGTTAATTTGATTATTCTATTTAGAATCAGTATAAATACTATTACTGACGGGGATCCCTTGAGTTTTAGACCTTTTCTAAAACTTTGTAGGCTATGAATAATTGGTAGACACGCTACATGTATACTATATTTCATTTGAAATTGAAGCTGCCAAAATTGTAATATTACGAACCATGTCAAGCGCGAGGCCCAATGCTGGGCCAAGCCAGGCCAAACAGCAAGGCCGCGCCGGGGCGTCGGGGCTCACTCCCGTCTTATACTAAGTAAGATCCCAGGGCCAGTGCGGCCAGGCCATGACCACTCGAGGTCGGAAGAGGGGCTACCAATTATTCATAGCCTAAGCAGTTTTAGAAAAGGTCTAAAACTCAAGGGATCCCCGTCAGTAATATTATTAATACTGATTCTAAATTTAGAATAATCAAATTAACTTACACTTACAACATTATGTTAAATTACACACCTCCAGCATGAGTAAATATAAAAATACTCATATGCCATGTATAGTGGCAAATTAATACAACTCGCATGCGTGCGTTTTTCAACTTAATTTGATGAGTCAATGCACTCAACTATGTGTGTCACTATACTGTCAACGATTCGTTTTTTTTTTTTTTTTGTAAAATCACCCAACAAATATTTGGGTGTTATTACTCAAAAAACCAAATAAATCGTTGCACTATAGTGACATACATAGTTGAGTGCATTGACGCATCAAATTAAGTTGAAAAACGCACGCGTGCGAGTTTGATTCATTTGCCACTATATTGACACGGCATATGATTATTTTTTGTAACACTCACAACATTATGTTAAATTACACACCAGCTTGAGTAAATATCACTCACAACATTATGTTAAATTACACACCAGCTTGAGTAAATACAAAAATACTCATATGCCGTGTCACTATAGTGGCAAATGAATAAAACTCGCATGCGTGCGTTTTTCAACTTAATTTGATGAGTCAATGCACTCAACTATGTGTGTCACTATAGTGGCAACGATTTATTTGTTTTTTTGAGTAAAATCACTCAAATATTTGTTTGTGTGTAGGAGTTCCTTCTCCTTTAAGTAGAGGGCTAACCCCGTTTTTTTGTTTTTGCTATTTTGAACTCCCTTAAGTGATTTTTGTTCACTCTTTTCACTGATAGCCGCGAAGCGGCGAATTTTTTTGCTATTTTGAAGCCCAGTAAGTGATTTTTGTTCCCCTTTTTCAGTAATGGTCGTGAAGCGGCGATTTTCTTTTTGCTATTTTGAACCCCCGTAAGTGAGTTTTTATTCACTCTTTTCGCTGATGGCCGCGAAGCGGCGATTTTTTTTTTGCTATTTTGAACCCCCGTAAGTGATTTTTGTTCACTTTTTTCAGTGATAGCCGCGAAGCAGCGATTTTGTTTTGCTATTTTGAACCCCCGTAAATGATTTTTGTTCACTTTTTTCAGTGATAGCCGCGAAGCGGCGATTTTTCTTACCCCCGTAAGTGATTTTTTTTGCTATTTTGAACCCCCGTAAGTGATTTTTGTTCACTTTTTTCAGCAGTGATAGCCGCGAAGCGGCGATTCTTTTTGCTATATTGAACCCCCGTAAGTGATTTTTTTTTCTTTTTTTTCAGTGATGGCCGCGAAGCGGCGATTTTTCTTATCCCCGTAAGTGATTTTTTTTGCTATTTTGAACCCCCGTAATTGATTTTTGTTCACTTTTTTTCAGTGATATCCACGAAGCAGCGATTTTTCTTTTGCTATTTTGAACCCACTAAGTGATTTTTTGTTTTCACTCTTTTCACTGATAGCCGCGAAGCGGCGATTCTTTTTGCTATTTTGAACCCCCGTAAGTGATTTTTTTTGCTATTTTGAACCCCCGTAAGTGATTTTTTTTTTACTTTTTTCAGTGATGGCCGCGAAGCGGCGATTTTTCTTACCCCCGTAAGTGATTTGTTTTCACTTTTTTCAGTGATGGCCGCGAAGCGGCGATTTTTCTTACCCGTAAGTGATTTTTTTTGCTATTATGAACCCCCGTAAGTGATTTTTGATAACTTTTTTCAGTGATAGCCGCGAAGCAGCGATTTTTCTTTTGCTATTTTGAAACCCCGTAAGTGATTTGTTTTCACTTTTTTCGGTAATGGCCGCGAAGCGGCGATTTTTCTTACCCCCGTAAGTGATTTGTTTTCACTTTTTTCAGTGATGGCCGCGAAGCGGCGATTTTTCTTACCCCCGTAAGTGATTTTTTTTGCTATTTTGAACCCCCGTAAGTGATTTTTGTTCACTTTTTTCAGTGATAGCCGCGAAGCAGCGATTTTTCTTTTGCTATTTTGAACCCCCGTAAGTGATTTTTTTTTTCACTCTTTTCACTGATAGCCGCGAAGCGGCGATTTTCTTTTGCTATTTTGAACCCCCGTAAGTGATTTTTGTTCACTCTTTTCACTGATAGCCGCGAAGCAGCGATTTTCTTTTGCTATTTTGAACCCCCGTAAATGATTTTTTTTCACTTTTTTTCAGTGATAGCCGCGAAGCGGCGATTTTTCTTACCCCCCGTAAGTGATTTTGTTTTGCTATTTTGAACCCCCGTAAGTGATTTTTGTTCACTCTTTTCACTGATAGCCGCGAAGCAGCGATTTTCTTTTGCTATTTTGAACCCCCGTAAATGATTTTTTTTTTCACTTTTTTCAGTGATAGCCGCGAAGCGGCGATTTTTTCTTACCCCCGTAAGTGATTTTTTTTTGCTATTTGAACCCCCGTAAGTGATTTTTGTTCACTTTTTTCACTGATACATTTTCACTTGGCAGCCCAAGGGGGGGGGGGGGGAATTTAAACCCCCTAACCCCCCCCCCCCCCCCCCCCCCCCCCCCCCGTAGATCCGCCACTGATCATGTCAAGGTGCATTTTCCCCGTCTGGTGCTGATATGTTCGTCTGAAGTGATTGATCTATGTGAAGATTAAATAGTTTACAGAAGTTGTAGCAAGCTGACCCTTCCTGCCCAATATCGTCTAACCATAATTTGCATATATCCAAATTATCCCAAGTAAAAAAGAAAAAGAAAAAAAGCGTCATTTGTGGCTGTCGGCTGTGTGACAATTTCGTAAACGAAGCATAATGATATACATTATAACATACAAATAAAATTTCAGGGGGTGCTGCGCACCCCCTGAACAATTTCCGGGGGTTCTGCAGCACCCCCAGCACCCCCGCTTCCCAGGCGCATGTTCGTAATGCACCCTCAAAATACACAAATTGGAGGAATGTGAGCTAAGTATACTTCGCAAAAAAAGAAACTGGACACTTGTATAAGACCAAATATTTTATATTCATTTACGATAAAATTAAAGATAAAAAGACCTTCTTCAATATTGGCATGAAATCCAGATGAAATAATTCATGCATGACTTGTCACGGTCAATTAACCACAGCAAGGTCTGTTTTCAAAAATAGCTAAAATGGAACATCCACTCAACCATTTAAACGTTGATAAGCATAATCTTAAACGCTATTTTCATGACATGGCATAATTTTTATTCATCTCGATAACAAGTATTAATGAAAACACATTTTTAACGTTATAGGATTTATTTTAATCCAAAAATAATAAAATGGGGAATTCCATGACAAAGGTTTATCAGTCGAAACCATAGTTTGTGCCCTTATTTCAGCCTGAAAAATGGTATAAATTCTTCTCAAGAATTCTAACCGTAGTCCAAAGATCTTCAAAACCTGATGTCACCCTTGGTCAAACAGTTGGGCAGTCTTTAACATGACATTTATCTAGGTAACTATGGTTTAAATTGCAGGGGACACATGAAACAGACAAGCTTCATGCCTCTATAACA